>JAXDDW010000008.1:2212500-2257500 GCA_034670385.1 Hoplostethus mediterraneus
AAATAGTGTGTAATAATGATAATATATACATATGTGAATGTGTATGTATATCCACCCATGGGGATAAAGAGAGCTGAGCCTCTATTGACTAGTAAGTCAAGTGTTTTGACCTCATTGATGGTTGTGAGTTTTGAGTAGTGATCCAATGGGTCCTTTCAACACGAGGTGGCTGGGCTCAGTCTGTGTGACCGGGTGAGGAGCTCAGTGATCCAGGAGGACCAGGAGGACCAGGAGGACCAGGAGGACCAGGAGGACCAGGAGGACCAGGAGGACCAGGAGTCAAGCCAGTCGAGGGGCCGGGGCACCTGGTAAGGATGCCCCCAGCCAGCCTCCCTTTGGAGGTGTACCAGGCACGGCCGACTGGGAGGAGACCCTGGGGTAGATCCAGGACACACCGGAGGGACTAAATCTCCCAGCTGCTCCCGCTTGCCCTGTTGCCATGGCAGCAAGAGCAAGCAGCAAGAAAATGGATGTATTGATCCAGCTTACACACACTGGCCACACCCTTGCATGGTGTTACTGTTCGTGCAATGACCCGGATTAATTGCATTTTCTCATCCTGACCAGTGTTTTTGTTTTTAAAGTTTACAGGGCTGTGAAATGGTCACAGGTTGTCTTGATGTTGAGCGTAAGAGACGCTTTTCCACAGTAGAGGCACAAGTGGCTTCCCAGAGCCGTCTCAGAATGTGTGTTACACAGATCTAATAGCAATGATGGTTTATTTGAAACCATAGTTGATAAGTCACTGCTATTGGTCCCAAATTGTAAAGAGAATCCCGTTGTTATGGCTGAAACTAAGTGACATGATCACTCTGTTGTAGTGGAAGCCATGTTCTTACTGACTCCAGCCTGCATGGCGACTGGACCCACCAGAGCTTTTCATTCAGCATTTCTCTTAAACTGTAGGACCCACATGAGAAATCTCACTCCTCTCACTGTGGGACCCAAGCTCATGAAAAGATATGGATGTACTTGTCACAATGCCCTGCCACAAATAGGCCAGTGACCTATTTTGAGTCTTGAGCTTGACCTCGACTCCATGACCAAGACTTAAGTATTGGATGCTCTCAAGTTATGGCATTTCCTATTTTTTCTTTCCGGAGATTGGTCAAACCAATCAATACATCATTTTTTTGACAGTGGAGGGAGATGAGAGGAGGAAGACAACAAACATCCTTGGCATGATTCGAACCCAGGATGTCACAGGTACATGCACCTCGCCAACTGAGCCACCAGGACACATTGAATGAGGCCAGCAGGGGAACAGGTGGCTCCAATGGTGGTAAGCTGAGTTATGGAGGGATGAACATGTCACTATTTTGTTACATCTACTTGAGTTGATTGTCATGAATTTGTGGCCGGAGCCCGTTGCTCTCACTCAAACACATTTCACAATAAAACCCTGCTGCTTTTCAAATGCAGCAGCTTTATGGTGCTTTTGTTGTGTTTGTGGTGAAAACTTCCTTGGAGGATATTCTTCATCTCAAAGCATTTGCGGTTACAACCTGGCCCTGTCCCAAAAATCACTAAGCTCATAATTGGTGTTTGCGATGGTAAGCCTCTAGAAACCTCTGTGCCAAGTTTTTCTTTTAATGCTGCTGTAGAAAAAAAGGGTCTGTGACAATTGTATTGGTTCATACAGTTCCAGTGGTTTGGGGAGGGAAACTAACGAATCTAATATGGTGTAACATGCTATGAGCCAAGAGCATATTGGTGGAGTAACCAAAGCTTAAATGCTAGTGATGTAGCCGTCCTAGTCCTCCTCTGTACATGGTGCTGCAGTGTTGCTCCACCAGACAAACCGGTATCTCCTGCAGTACAGGAGTAAAATGGAAAGATGCAACAAGTACTGCTGGAGTTTTGATCCTGCTGAAGTAAATTCCTAGATGGTTGTGTTTTACTTCTACTTGAAGAATGTAACACTACTTGTTTGTGTACAGATTTTGTACACTAAACAATCAAATCTGTCCCCTGAACTCTTGACAGTACAGTAATGACTAAAAGTGTGTGTGAAATTCTGAGTTTTTACCATACCACTTTAATTGAATCAAAATTATCCTCCTCTTAACTGAAGTAATGCATCTATATTTAGCAGTTTCAGATTAAATTGTGCATGTAATTAAATGAAAATGACTTAAAGGGAATTAGTGCAAATGAAAGTTTTTGCAGGATAAATAATTTAAAAAAAAGACCCTGGGAAGCGAGTAGTGAGTGAGCATCAGTCTGGGGAGGTTATGATGTCATATCAAAGAGATTTGGCCTCCATCAGTCCACAGCCAGACAAATAACATACAAATGGAGAGCATTCAACACGACACTCTGCCTGGAAGTGGACGTCCTTCTTAAATGTCATTAAGAGCCACGAGTAAAAAAACAACCCAAGAATAAGATCCAGAGATGGACAAGCCTCCAGTGCTGCGTCTGATAATGTTCGTCTGTCAGCAATAAGAATAACAGTGAACAGAAATGGGAGGACGAAGCCTCTACTGTTGAAGAAGAACGAAGCTCGTCTTCAGGTTTGCCGGAGACACCTGGACAAACCTGAAGACTTCTGGAAGTCTGTTCTCTGGACAGATGAGTACAAAACTGAAGTGTCCCTCCAAGAAGATGCCAGAGACTGATCAGTGATCAGTGGCTAAAGAGACGATTACTCCAAGTCATCGCTGGTAAAGGAGGGGCCACCAGTTATTCACATTTAGGGGATCACAGATTTTGCACACATATCTGAGCTTTGGATGAATAAACCAGCTTTGGTAAATAAACAATGAAAGTATATAATTCATTATTAAGATTTGAGGTTCATTTTAAAGGGTTATTCGTGTATAAAACCTGAAATAACGACTCCCAACGTCCATGCATGACTGTACAGTAGACACATTGTGGTGACTAAAGGGTTAAAGCCGTGGGCCGGGCAGCAGAGCTCAGCCCAAACCACGTCTTTATGACCGTGTGTGTTACTGCTGCTGTGTGTACTGTATTGCTTTTCTGTCACCTCAGACTAATTATTTTAGCTGCAGCACAATCACAGCTTGAGACCCAGAAACTATATCTTAACTGGAAACACGTGAGGCTTAATGTAGCAGAGCTGTTTTAAAAAAAAAATATGCTCCAGAAGTGGAACGGGGCTCTGGGCTCTGGCAATCAAGCAGACAACGAAAGAGTGAGACCCTTTTTTATGGGCACACACACACACACACACACACACACACACTGATAAACCTGCCCATGCGTATCAACGGTGGCTTACACATGGAGCAGTAGACATGTACTTTAGCTGCAAATGAGACATTCATCCCCTGTCTAGAGTGTTTATAGTTCCATGAATAGGGGAGGATGTCGTCACAGCTTCGCCCCCAGGCCTTGTAAAGCTGGCACAGGAGCCAGCCATGCATCTCATGAGGCCAGAATGGCCTTTTTAATCGATTCCACGTGCATTGATTTCGCATGACCCTTGCGACTCGAGGTTTCTCAGAAGCCTGCTTTGATCTGGCCTTAATGTGTTGTTAATGCATGAGAGAGGGAGAGAGAGAGAGAGAGAGAGAGAGAGAGACTTGCCTTTACTATGAAATATGGGGCTCTAAATTGCTGCCAACAGTATATGAACCTGCCCGCCTCACCAACCAAAGAGCCAGCCCCCCTTGTTTAAATTTCACAATGGCTTCCATTTTTTGGATGCTGTCCCAACTGCCTTTAAAGTCTCTTTTTAAATTTCTTTGACAATTCATAAAGCATCCATTATGTGTCCCGTACTGCTGAGGCGGCAGTATTTTTCCCTCTGCCCGGGTCCCCGTAAATGGAATTTTAATTAACAGTAAAAAAAAAAACCCATGCAATGACTTGGAAAGGCGGTAATGAAGTTTTTTTTTTTTTACACGGCGTGCAATTTACGGCGTGCGGTTTGTGTATTTCGACGACATAATCACGGAGAGAGAGAGAGAGAGAGAGAGAGAGAGAGAGAGAGGGGTTCAACATCCAGACACGAGCACAACAGAACTGCCTTTGTTTGTCGGCGACACGCCAGAGGAGAGAAAAAATGGCGAGACCGTTAAGGCACAATGGACCAGATGCGAAAAGCATTGTGTGTTTCGCCATCTCATCACCGCCCCGCGAGCTGAATGAGATCGGAAGTGAGGGACAGCCTTTTTTTTTTTTCCTGAGGGGCTATTGAGTCGAGACAATGGGAGCCGATGGGGAAGCGACGCGTGACTTCACGTTTTTTGCGTAGGAACGACGATAAAAGTCTTAAAGTGGCCCGTAGACCAAGATGAAGCATTGCACCCCGACGGACAGACAGCAGGTGAATGGAGATGGAGGACTCCGCTGCGTCATAGTTCTCACCATTCATCTCAATTTCACATCTCTTCTCGGTCTCCTTTCCATCTTCCTCTCACTTTGACGTCGCGTGATTCATTTCCATCAGTCAGCTTGTGCTCTTATTTTGTAGAGTGGACCCAACTTTCAAACTTTCACGAAGAGAAACACCAACTTTCAGCGTGGAGGTGAAAGCGTGCTCCAGCCCGGGGAAGGTCAGCCGGTCCGACCTGGCCTCTGGTCCCGGTGTGAACCAAAAAACACAGCCAGTAACAAACTACTCTCACACCCGGGCCGCTTCATCCAGCACACACACCGAGGCAGGCTTCTCACCGGGGGGTATCCGTTGCCTAGTTTTTACCCGTCTACTCTGCTGTGTAAGCCAACAGTTTTCACCGGCTGCCAAACATGTATGGCAAATTGGAGTCTTCAGGCTACAGTGGAGAGTTCAGAGCGTACAGGAAGGCACCCTGGCTCGGGGTTTTTCACTCCCCCCCCCCCCCCCCCCCCCCCCCCAAAAAAAAAAATAAGCCCTCTCTTGCTAATAACCACCAGCCTGGATTTCAAGCTACTGACCCCTCCCCCTTTTTTTCTGGTGCTGGTTCCCCCCCCCCACCCCGTGGCGCCACGGTGCTTCTCGCCGAGCCTTTCAAATTAAAGAGTGGGGGCACAACCAAAATACCCCCACGTCCTTTTTCTTCTCCTCCCATGCTGAGAGAGCGAGCGAGTGATCGGGAGGGTAGGGGGGGGGGGTGGATGGCGGCGCAGCGTGAAAAAAACATCAGAGGGAGAGATCCCTGCATGACGCCATGTTTCATCCCTCAGCACAGACACACACGCGGTGCGGCGAGGGCACGGGGCGGACACCTGTAGCCCCCCGCCGAGCGCTGAACTATGGGAGGGAGGGAAAAGGGTGATGCAGCCGGTGAGGGAGAGACAGGAAGAGGAGAGAGCAGCAGAGAGACGTGTGGTCTTATGGTGGCAAGGGGAGACGAGGACACAGAGTCAACGACGCAACTACAGCCTTGTCTTACCTTGGAGTGCTCATGTTTTTAATCATGTTTTTTTCTATTTAAATTTGGAAGACAGTATTTTTTTTCTGTGTACTCTTACTGTCTTGTTTTTATTTGTGTTTGTTTTATATGTGATATTATTTGTATGCTGCCTTCCTGGCCAGGGCCCACGTGAAAAAGAGATGGAAATCTCAACGTGATTACCCTGGTTAAATAAAGGATAAGGATAAATAAGGATAAATAAAATAAAATAAAATATTTTGTATTTTTTCCCCCCATTTGGGTCCTTTTCTACTTTTCTTCCTTTTTTTCCTGTTTCATTCCTTTATTCCCCCAGTAGTTGTTTTTTTTTTTCTTTTACAACAGCTCTAAATTGCAGTAAATACAAATTGAGTGTGAATAAACACACTGAGGCATGACGTGAGCATCATTTAAAAAAAAACCAAATAACACAAAGAAAACAAAACTAACGCGAAGGGGAGCTGAACTCCTAGTAGACTTGTCAAGTAACGATCAACTCCACATCGCTCTGCTCGCTGCAAAAAGTGTATGTGCCTTCATGAAAGTGTGAACCACCGTAGTGAAGCGTAGATCTAGTCTGCTGCGCCGGTGATTCATGAGTCAATGCGACATGTATCATTCAAGGTGCACACAGGGTCTCCTCAGGTGAAGTCTCCTCAGGTGAAGTCTCCACCGTCTCGCAGGGGAAATGATGCACCGCAAACTGAGCTGAATCAAAACGGCCGTCATAGATTTGTCGGTGGAGGTCGAACCCGCTTCATTAACTCCATCAGATGTATTTTAAAACCTTTTATTTGTTCAGGGAAAGCTGACTGGAAACTGCCCTGCTTCACATTCACACCTGTCAGTCTTCTACTGCACTTCGTCGGCAGTTAGCGAGGGAGGGGAAAGCACTTTCTCCGTTCGGTTTCTCTCCACCCGGATGTTCCCCGAGCCGGTGTGGGGATTCGAACCGTTGTCCTTCTGCTCACGAGCCTGGCTCTCTAAAGGCTAAAGTGTGGGAAAAGTGCATTAACACACACCACAGAGAAGACAGGCAAGGTGAAGAGTTTGTTCCTTGTTTGAGTCCTCGTCATTGATAGTGGATGTGATGTGACTGTCTGTCTCTCCCTCCGTCTGTCTCGTTGTCTACCTGTTTGCATCTGTCTGTCTGCACCTGCCTGTCTACCTCCTGGTTTATCACACTTTTTCTTTCACCCACAGTTTGCTTGTGCGGGCACGACTCACTCTTAATCTTTTATTTTTTATTTTTTTTAGCAATTGTGCAATGACGATGCACAATACACGGACAGGATGTCGATATTCTGGTGACATAGCAACCAGGCAGCCATTGGCTAAGAGGGCCGGGGAATATCGCTGTGTGATTGGAGGGCTGGGCTCGGTGTTGGGCAGGGCAGGGATGGAGACCGAGGGGAGACACACATGAGGAAGAGGGGGCAGATAGGTGGGAGAACCTGGCTGCAGGTGTGTGTGTGTGTGTGTGTGTGTGTGTGTGTGAGGCTATTTGTGTGCCGCAATTGTCGGCAATGTGTGTGTGTTTGTGTGGATGCGTCACTGGTGGTGTGTGAGAGAGAGATATATATATGTGTGTGTGAATTTTTGGTAGTGAGTGTTTTTGTGGGAATGCGTCACCGTGTGTGTGTGTGTGTGTGTGTGTGTGTGTGTGTGTGTGTGTGTGTGTGTGTGTGTGTGTGTGTGTGTGTGTGTGGTGGTGGGAGGGTGTGAGTGTTCAGTGTCAGTAAGGCCAGAGCTAAAAGCGAAGTGAAAAGTCGATGGCGCCGAGTCAGCGAAGCGAAGATGTCGGTTACATCTGAAGTTATATAACGTCGGCTACGACATGAGAGGCTGTTCCTGCAAGTACCAAAACATCTCTGCAAGTTTTTCGGTTTTGGCTCTCTTTATTGTTTTCTTTCTTCCTCTCTTCGCCTTCATCAGCCTCCTCCCTCCCTCCCTCTCTCTCTCTCTCTCCCTCTCTCCCTCTCTCTCCACAGTGATACTGAAGCGCCTGCTGTCCTCCTCGGTATAGTTTACAGTACATCCTCCAGACTTTGATGAGAAGTTATTCACTGGACGATTTGTTCACACGTCGGGGGCCCCCGGTTCCTCGCACCAGGCCGCGACTCAGAGTCCATGTGGCTCCTTCTGATGTTAGACAGACACGAAAAACGACGCACTGGAAGCGCTTGTCTTAAATCCCCCCGCTGTCAGCCGCTGACACAATCTGGCTACTAGCCTCCATCGCTTCCCTTCCTCCCCCTCCCCTTTTTAAAAAAAAAAATTCTGCCTTTTGGACGTACGTGCACGTAACACACACACACACACACACACACGCACGCACTTGTGTATTATACCCGCAACTTTCCCGGAGGTGCAGCGGAATGAAATAGCACGATTATGTTGATTCCCTGTCAGTAGCTCGGTCCAACCCAATAATCCTCCCATTTTGGCCGCGGCTCCTGACTCTCTGCCACAGATCTACTAAGAGGGAGTGCCAAAAGGATATCAAAGCCAAACGGATAGCGGAGGCAGCTGTGTCCAATTCTGTGACTGATTTACCAATACCTGCCATCCAAATGAGGTCAGTGCAAGTTTGGCACTCTCCGGGGCTCGGGGTTGGAGCAGAGCATCAGGTAGAGGAGGAGGGGGGGAAAAAAAGGGGATGATTTTCTTTGCAGGCAAATTAAAAATAGTCTGATAGCATGATTGATGTGATGGTAGAGCAGAAACTTTCTTCTTTCTTCTCCCTGCGTTTGCTTTCAGAACATTCTGTCAGGTCTACTGTTGATTTTTGTCCTTGACGTGAAGGATATTTCACCTGAATTGGGTTAAAAGCACAGATCAAAACTCCATATTTTAGAGACGTTAAATGCTGATGTGCCTTGTTGGATCACAATCTTCTATTTTTTTTTCAAGTGGAAAAGTCAAACGGTTTGCAGATCTGGGCCGCTGTGTTTGCTCTCCACCCACCACATCTTAACATACGCTTGGTCGGCTGCCTGATTCGTTTACACCTTTATTTACACAGGGAAATTACACTGAAACCACTGTTGTCCTTTTGGACAGAAGAGTAAACCACAACACACAATCCCCAAATATTCATATTTCAATGAATAAAAGAAGAAATGATGACAGAAACCAAAACAATTACCAATAGAATCCAATCACAGCAGCAGTCAGACAAATTAAAACTAGAAAATATCTTGATAAAACATTTTTCTTCTCTCCCTGCCATGATTGGGATTTTGACAATTGACTGAATGTGTCAAACTTGATAGTTTTGCTGAATTTTGACTTTTTTTTTTTTACAGTGCATAATTGTTAGACAGTTTTTTCCTGGCCACATTCCAATGCGTGATATATCCCAGAGCTGATATACTTGGGATCTAGTTGAGATGTGTCGTTGAGAGAAATATGATCTAGTGCTGCAATTTCTGTCCTAACGATGTTTAGATGAACCATGGGCGGTGTTGCGCTGTGGCAAGAGATGACCAATCTTGGGTGTAGACATCCACATTTTTACATCTCGGCCCCGGGGCCCCGACCGCCGAGCTCCAGCTCCAGCTTTAGGCACTCAGCACAAGCTCCGGGTTTCAGACCCCTGATAACCCATCACTGCACATGCAGAAAAAATCTAATAAAAATAGTTCTGTTAAGGTTAGTCAAGTAAAGGAACTTTGGTTAAGGTTTGGATTTCTGTCAAGTAACAGGTTTTTGACATGATTAAATAAGAAAAACTTGAAAATAAAAACTTCGTTCACTGCGTAAAAACGTCTTTGTGTCGGTCGGGACTCAAACCTGAGTCCATCCACCACCTCCACTCTGTCTGTCTCACGTGACCTCCTCCTCCTGTTTCACTCGATTCACATCATACGTGAAGCGACTGCGCCTTACTTTTCGTAGCTGTAACGACGAGCTCGATATGAGAGCGGTTTGCCCATCTCCTCCTCCAGCTCCGGCCCGTGGACGTGTTCGACGCCTGGGTGGAGGCTAATCCCTGGCTGGCTGGCTTCGAGTGCTACAGGATCTCCTGATCCCTCATTAAACTAGGATCCCAGCTGGCCCTCCCTCACTCTCAAGATATCTCTTTGACTCTATCTTTCTCTCTCTGTTTCTGCTTGTCTCTCCTCCTCCTCTTTTACTCTTTCACCTCACTCCTCTCCCTCCTAGGTATTACATGCCTGCAACACACTAGACAAATGTTAAAATCCTAACCGATGACAGATTTTTTCCCCCCCGCATCTAGTGGTTAAAATACTCACGCTAGACGCTAGAGACGAGTTAGGGCCAGGGGTCACACGCTAAACGATATGATTAAGATTCCTGTACACATTCTTCACACGGCAGGACCTCTAGTCTCGCAGGAACTCACACGAACCAACATGAAGTTAATCCAAACAACAGAAAAATGACATCTCTGAATACGACTTCTCTCTCTATCACCCCTAGTAATTATAATGATGAAAATGTTGAAAGAATTGAAACGTGTACGTCCTCAGAGTTCAGCACAGCATTAAACACGCTGAGATGACAAAGGCAGGATTGGGAGTAATAAGATGTGTCAGTTATTGCTATTATTACTTGGAAATAGCATGTGTGCACGGACACACACACACACACGGGTCAGGCATGCGATGATTGACTGGAATAGATGAGTAAATCTTGGAAACCTACTGAGTGGAAAATAGTTTCAACCTTTCCAAAAAAAAAAAAAAAGTCCCTCCCTTTTCTCCTCACGCCACAATTCTTTCATTTCTCATCTTCTTTCACTTCGTCTCTTTATCATCTTCAGTTTTCTCTCTCTCATTTCCCCTCAGCCCATCTTTCTCTCCTCCACCCTCCCTCGCTTTCTCTGCTGCTCCTCTCCTTCAGTATAAACAAAAGTGTGTGTGTGTGTGTGTGTGTGTGTGTGTGTGTGTGTGTGTGTGTGTGTGTGTGTGTGTGTGTGTGTGTGTGTGTGTGTGTGTGTATGCGCATGGCTGTTGGAGGCTCTCCTGGCTTGTGTCCATTTCACACTTCACAGCAGACCTGTAGTGTCTGTGGTTTGTCCAGACCTCACACACACACACACACACACACACACACACACACACACACACACTGCAGGACACCACGGTACACCTTACACACACACACACACACACACACACACACCCACACACACACCACCGTTTCCAGTTCAGGTATTCTAAACATGTCAGTGAAGAGGAAGTTAAATGCATCTCTTACGGCAGCAGCCTGGTTCCTTCCTCTGTGTTTAGTTTTGAATGGATTCAGGCTCAGACAGGCTAGCGGACGATGCGTTCAGGGCCACCCCAATACATCATGAATGAGATTCACTTATGGTGTGTATCATGAGTGGTAAGGGCTTTGTAAAAACATTGTAAACAGAGAATTTCTGTGCAACGAAAATCCAAAAGGCCTTTGATCACATGGTTCACCATGTGAGCAAACTCAGTCCTTGGAAGGATTCTTTGTTTGTCTGAGCTCCTTTCCTTGGGTGGGTTTTTACGAGGCTTAGACAGACCAGTGGACAAAACAGAGCTCCATTCTCTGGCAGGGTCTGGGTCTAGGATACACGAGTTAACACGAGTAGAACAGAATAAAACCTGTTGGGCTTCGACGGGGGATGAAACAGACTCTGTCTCCGTCCAAACCCCAGGCCTGACTACGTCTAGGGGTATGGTATGGTGCCCTCTCATGAAACAGACCATGTTTACATGCTGCCTGTTTATTGGTTAATAGTGCTGATTGAACCCCGCTACAAAAATCCTAAAAAGCTGTGTAATATAAACACTTGGACTAGAGGGACCCGATGAACCTCAGCTGTGTTGAGATGCTGAGTTCAGTTGCAGGACCTGGGTTGCCCTTTTAAAAATCAATTGAAGGGAACAAGACTCAGGCATGCTTTTCACGCCAGATGGCAATGTGCTACTTTAATTAAACCCTTCTTAATTAAAAGAACAACAAAGGTGGAATACTTGCAATACGGACTCGTTCAAATCAGATAATCAAAGAATAAAAGCTCCTGGCTTTAAACTATTAACGACTGAAGTCTGAGTTCACTCAGAAACGCTCCATATTTCCTCTCTGGAAAGACTTTGTTGCTGAAATTCATCACTCAATATTTCAAAAGTGCAGATGATTCCATCCTCGGAAACATATTTTGCCAGCGAATGTCTTAATATGACTCATTACTTTCATATTAACTGTTATGATGCTTTACTTTGTGAGAGTAGGTGGCATGAAACTTTTCAAATACTCTTGTGTGTATTTGAAGAATGTATGCTGAAGTAAAAAAGTATGTTCAGGTAGTTTTTAGGCTACCAATGTAAAAATCAGAGTTTACTCCCACTATCCAATATTCAGACTAAACCGATCAGGTCTGAATGGATTACCGATCGTGGTCTCCATAATCTGTCGCTCCACTGCTGGTTTTTCCCTCTCAAATAGTCAGAGTGTTTAATATGAGGACTGACAGTATGTGGAGTTTCACACATATAAAATAGGTAAACTAGGTGATGTTTTTAAATGTTAGTATTTTCAATTCTGATGGCTTAGGAAGCATTTTTCCACTTCTTTCTACAAGTTAATAATCTATTTCTTCAAGAATCAATGTGTTTGTATCTGAAAATGAATATGGCCGGATATCCTAGTGAGTGGTGGTTTAACATGCAGCTCTTTCTGGGTACAGCTGCTCCTGTCGGCTTCAGCTGAGGCAGACTCGGGCTTAAACTACGAAACCAGACTCTCTCTCTGTCTGGACTCCATTTCCTGGGCTTACTTACTCGGACTTACTTGGACCCCGTAGTGTCGGTGTCACAGACACAAATTAAGATGTGTGCTAAACTGAGAAATATATCTAGATCTGCAAGGACAGGACAAGGAAGAACACGCGTCTTTGAAAGTTTAATTGTGAAGATGAATCACTCCAGATGTCCTGAAGTAATTCTCTCCCTGCTTGACTGGGAGAGCGGGACAGTTCAGTTAGTTTAAGTAGTTTAGTTTAATTCTGAGAGACAAGCTGGAAAAGAGTCGAGTAGAATAATAGATTTCATGAACAAAAATGGTGAAATAAAATGCACAGAACCACAACAAATTTATTCCAGGAGAATTTATTTTTTCCCCACGTCATTACATTATTGAGTTCTTAACCTGACTCTCTACTAAGAACTCTTTCTGTAAATGTGTATTTTAACTAGAACTAGAATATAGAATATAATAATATAGAAGAAGAAGAGAATAAGAATATAAAACTAGAATATAAACTCTGTCATGTTCTGTCATGTGTTTGTGCTGTTTAAGTGTTTTTAACTCAAGTGTGGACATTAAACTTCTATGTCTATTGTCTATTCTATGCCATGTAACTCTGTCCACCATTTGTGAGTAACATGTCAGGAAATTATTGAATACTTATTTACGTGATTTTAAAATCATCCGTGTGTCCTACCAGAGCTCTCAGATACAAGATATTAGATTTAGATATTAGATACAAGCTGACAGAGTAAAGGTTATTATCTGGAGTAATACGATAAACAATCAGTCGTCGCTCTTATTGTGGAGCCTCTCTACCACATGACCAGCTGGGTACAGTGTTCCAGTAGGGGAAGTATGGCTACCAGTGTGCCATGGTACAGCTAATGACTATCAGCTGACTAGTTTTCTATTCACACACACACACACACACACACACACACTTTTATTCGATGGACTAGGCTGAATGAATGTGAGTCTCAGCTGATGCCAGCTCGCTGCAGTTTTATTTTAAAGGGGAAAATGGGCAGCTGACACCCCTTTGCTATTTCATTAGTGTGTGTGTGTTTTTTTCCCCCCAGCCCATTAGCTGGAGGTAGGAAAGAGAGGAGATATGTGGCAGTGCGGGATGAGCCAGGTTGAGCCAGGACTTGAACCGGTGCAGTTTACTGTTTCTCTTCCAGTTTTCCCGGAAAAGGGCACCGGCGACGACGATACATCCGATAGTCCCGTTTCAGCTTCAAAGAAGGAGCAGCGGGCTTACTCCTGCAGAGGCAACGTCCATAATTAACATCTGCTGGCCGTGTCATGTCATTTGAACCTAAGCTACTCATCCCCTCGGTACATTGACGTCCGGGCCCGCTGCAGGCCAAGGAGACCCGACGAGCCTCGGCTGCATAAAACCCTTGAGCCTTTAAACGCACCATATGGCTTCAGACGGGGGTTTGAAGGTCCAGACGTTATTCAGATGTCTGTGCTGCCTCTCAGGTCTGCCCCTTTCCCAGACAAATGCCGGTCTTGCATAAGAAAAGGAAAAATGTTAATATTCCTGTGAAAATTCATCATAATCCATAACGAGGCTCTGACGTACGCGTGGTCCATCACCCGCTTCATGACAGTAGAAACGTTCTGCATCTTTTACACATCACACATCTTTTACAGAAATCCCCCATAATGCATTTGTCCTGCATCTCGTCTTCATTAATCCTGCTGTGGCCACTACAGCTCATCAATTTTCAAGCGTTAGAAAGTAGAAAAGGAAATACAACCCCCCCCCCCCCCCCCCTTTCCAAATAACTGGGTGCCAAGGTGCCGGATAACTCCTCCTGCCCACCGACTGCTGAAGAGAAACTGTTGAATTTTGAAAACAATTTATTTCCCCAACAGTGCAGCAATAGTTCACTGTTGCCTGCAGTGTAGGCTGTAAATCCTGAGCCAATTCCGCAAAGGCTATGTACGTAACACACACACACACACACACACACACACACACACACACACACACACACAGCCTGTTATTATGTTGGTCTGGTGCTGTTTCTACAGTGTCTGTCTGTTTGGACCAGTGGTGGAGACGGTGCATCTCTCCATCGTCCCTCTTCGCCTCACTTTCTCCTCCCTCCCTCCCTCCCTCCCTCCCTCCCTCCCTCACTCTGCCTGAGTTGGGTTAAGTAAAAGTCAACAGAAACGTTACAGGCCACGTTAAAGTTTTACACTTGCAAAAGAGAAGCTTCTCTGCCAAACTTTCTCTCCCGCTGCACCCTCACTTCCTGTCTGTCTCGCTCTCCATCCCTATTCTTCACTGAAGCAGGAAGGGGCGTCGGAATACCCCGAGGCCTGTCTCCTCTTCCTCTATGTATCATCTCTGCTATGTCCGTCTTTCCATCTTTTGTCATTTATTGATTTCTCTTGGCCTGTCAGTCAATTCAGCCAGTCAAGCCTGGGCACCGGATTCAGAAATCGACTCTCGTGTCCTGAGACGCAGCCGCAGTAATTCACTGTTCTTACTCCATATAGGAAACCAACCCGGCAGCCATCTTGGATCTTGTCCGATAGTTCATCACTCAGTCCCATAGTCCCAGAGTAGTAAGATACATTGGACATAATAATTTCATCATTCAGACAGTTGTAGTAGAGCGGTCGGAGGTTAATTTGGGGATTCTTACAAAACATGGTACACACACACACACACACACACACACACAGCAGCTTCTCTGACCTTGGTCGCTGTCAGGAGCTGAATGTTTGATTTTACCTCAGAGAGAGAGCGAGTGTGTGTCTGTGTGTCTGTGTGTGTGTGTGTGTGTGTGTGTGTGGTGGGGGGGGGGGGGGGGGAGGCAAAGAGATTGAGCGAGAGGGCAGGGAGAGACTGAGGTGTGAGGACGTGAGCAAGATGGATGTGGAGACAAAGCGAGCCAGTGTTGTTGCTCGTCGGGCTCCGGCCCAACGCTTCTCACGCCGTGTTTACCCTCTCATTTATTTTTAATCCATCAATGGACGCCTTAGAGGGCTTACCTCAAGAAAAGGTTAGTGAGGGACGGCGGAGGGGAAGCAAAGGGGAGAGAAAAAGGGGGGAGGAAGAGGAGGGAAGGAGCGTCGGTGAGGGTTGAGCTTTTTCTATGCAGTCACCTGATGAACACATTTACAGTCCACATGACGCGCTCGCTCCTTCCACCCACAGCAACGTGTATGTTATTTCTAGTACATTTCCACCCTCCTGTTTGTGTGAGCTGCCTATATTTAGTATTCCATTTGCTCATTTCCCCCCCCTCTCCTCCTCTCTGCTCCTCTCATCCCCCCCTTATTCCTCCTCTCCTCTCCTTTGTCATGAGGGCCAAGGCACTTGGAGGTACTCAAGGCAAACTCTCCAAATGGAATTGCCGTCGCCTCCAATTTAACTCAGGCACTTTCCAAAGCCAATCTTATTTCCCCCTAGTTACTTTTTCTTTTTTTTTTTAATCTCTGGGATATTCTTGTTCTGAATTTTAAGTGAGCGCAGACGTTCTCAGCTTGAAATATTGCTGTTGATTTCTTTTTTTTTTCCACAGGCCCCAGTGTTTCTAAGGAGTGAGAATCTCTGCTATGGCAGGTTCAGGGAAGAGGTCAACAACAGACACCTGCTTTCTGTGCATCTTGAAACTTGAGCGATCGTCACAGAAAGCTAGAAGTTTGATTCCAGTCACTTTTACTTTTTAATAGCTTGGTGCGAGTTGCAGCGCAGGTCTCAGGCCGTGTGATGAAACCAGCGGGCTTGAGCTCCCACCCTTCACTCAGCAGGCTGCAGTCCCACTTATCGCACGCCTGCTGCACTGTAAAATGAGGTAATATGCCAAACCTCACGGCTCGGGTGGGTACCGTTACAGTTACTAGTTACCTCATCACAATTGTTATCAGGAACCCAAACTCAGTAAAGTATTCACAATACTTTCAGCTATTTTCAGATTACTTTACATTACATATTTGAGATATAAAGATACTGGTATAGAGGAGAAAAGGTGAGAAATTTCAGAGCATTTATTTTAGTTTTACATACAAACATTTCTTCTGTGCCACATTTTAAAAAAGATGTACAACATTTCACTTTAAAAGCATGCACAAAATATTTTTTCTGTAATCAGAATACATCCTTTCTTTAGGTTAGGTAACAGAATCCAGTTACAGTCCTACCAGTTACAGTCCTGCTGTTACCACAGCATTGCACTAATGCAGTATGTGTCACAGCCATAGTGTCCCTTGTTCAAATCAGATCTGTTCACTTCACTAAATGTTATTTCTCATCATAGTTTTATGCCCACCACTCTAACAGTATTATAACTTTATATCTGTAATATCATTTTCATTCAGGTTCTGTAAAATTTGTACATAAACTTTTACACAAAGATGCTCGATCATTGTTGTTGTACAAGAAAATGTTTTTTCACTTATCCACTGTGATAAGCAGGACTTTAAAACTAGAGAGAAAATGAAAGGAGTGAAGTCATTTCTCTGTAACTTCAATTTTTTGAATTACCTTAAATCACGATGTCACACCGGGTGACCGACTCAAGGCTCGGACACGTGAAAGGCTCTTCAGTCATTGTGTAACACGTCAACAACACTTATCCTGTCCTCGTTCTGAGGAACCTTTAACCTGCCTCAACATGTGGGTTATTCTGGGTTGTGGAAAACAAGGCTTTGTGTGAGCCAGGCCTTGTGGTGTGTGATTCTCTGTCCCAAACCTGATGGCCACCGAGGATAATAGGCCTAAGTCTCTTTCTCTCATCCTTCTCTCTCTCTCTCTCTCTCTCTCTCTCTCTCTCTCCCGCCCGACATAACAGTCCACTTCCCATCCCCACCCTGGAATACACTGCCCCCCATTCAAGTGTGGCTGAAGCATGCGGCTCAGTGCACGTGTGTGTGTGAGGCAGACGACGGTGGTTAACAGGGGGCTATTGAGAGGGACGCGGAGGTCAGGTCTATCTTTACCAACATTACTAAGCAGATTTTTCAAACCAGCCTTACCGCATATCCTGTCATTTGCACACACCCCTGACCTACCTCTTAACCACCACTCGCCTTAGTCAAATACACACACACACACACACACACACACACACACACACACACACACACACACACACACACACACACACACACACACACACACACACACACACACACACACACACACACACACACAGCATGCTCTTGGGCAACATGCTTGGAAGGCTCAAAAATACCCATTGCTGACACACCATCGACTATTATGGTGCATGACATAATTACTGACCAAGGAAACCTTTTTTCAGAAGAATGTATTCATACAAAAATGAGATCTGACGTTTCTTGTTTTGAACATGTTTTTTTCCATGACATGACATCCATAAAAAATGTTTACGAAAAGAAGCAAAACAGGAAGCTCTCATTCAAAATTGGACTTGTACGTCAACATGTGAACACCAGCTCAGCGCTAGTGCAAATTGAATATATAACAATGGAAAACAGAACCAAATCCGCCAAAGCTCACAACTGCAACTGCAAACCAGGACCGCTAACACACTTAGCAAGGCTCTACTGCAGTAACGTTACATCCTCAACACAGGATCAGGCCCACGTGGAATGAAGAAGTCCAACAAACGATATATACAAAACCTAAATGACACGACGTACAATCCTCTCCTGACAAGCAAAGCGCTTCCACAAGCAACTTGAGTTGTAGAGAAATGTGCAATTGAAAAAAGCATTCTTCCACTGCGACTCCACTGAAGTGTCACAGGCACGTCAGACACGCAGGGTCGGTTCAACAAGGACCTGATGACAATACGACGATGACAATGAGTCTCTCTGGCAACAGTGAAATTCCACACATGCCAATCTGGATATAGTGTACTCCTACTCTATTGTTTGTGGCTGTGGTATTTCTCTACCTCTTGTTTGTTTTTGGCAATAAAGCACCTGTCAACCCGTCATGCTGAGGTACTGATGTGTGTAGATATTGAGCTACTAGATGGACTCAGTCTCCTTTAGCCTTTGAGGATGATTCATTCCTGCCCAGAGCGTATCTTTGTATGGACTGCATCTTAAAACATACCGTACATATAAATAGATTGTAAATTGTCCCTGGTGGTTTATGTGACTTATGTCCACTGTGGACATTGTGAATGAGATGCTGCAGCTAAATCCTGCTTGTTTGCAGTAGCTTACTGTCATTACAGACCACAGAATCACTGTTTTTCTATACGCAGTGTGTGTGTGTGTGTTTGTGTGTGTGTAGGCATGGTATGGACGGTATGGTGTGACAGCAGACAGCAATCATACATAGCAGACAGAAGTGCGGCAGAGTCGATTCTTTGTGCATCCCTAAATGTCCTTGAACCACGTTGGACCACGCTGAACCACGTTGGACCACGTTGGACCACGTTGGACCACGCTGGACCACGCTGGACCACGTTGGACCACGTTGAACCACGTTGGACCACGTTGGACCACGCTGAACCACGCTGGACCACGTTGGACCACGTTGAACCACGCTGAACCCCGTTGGACCACGTTGGACCACGTTGAACCACGTTGGACCACGTTGAACCACGCTGGAC
The DNA here is from genome assembly GCA_034670385.1 of Hoplostethus mediterraneus. Lineage (NCBI taxonomy): Eukaryota > Metazoa > Chordata > Actinopteri > Trachichthyiformes > Trachichthyidae > Hoplostethus > Hoplostethus mediterraneus. The sequence continues at coordinate 2,231,171 of JAXDDW010000008.1, forward strand.
TACGCTGGACCACGCTGGACCCCGTTGGACCACGTTGGACCACGTTGGACCACGTTGAACCACGTTGGACCACGTTGAACCACGCTGAACCACGTTGGACCACGTTGGACCACGTTGAACCACGTTGGACCACGTTGAACCACGTTGGACCACGTTGAACCACGTTGGACCACGTTGGACCACGTTGAACCACGTTGAAGCACGTTGAACCACGTTGGACCACGTTGAACCACGTTGGACCACGTTGAACCACGTTGGACCACGTTGAACCACGCTGAACCACGCTGGACCACGTTGGACCACGTTGAACCACGCTGAACCACGCTGGACCACGTTGGACCACGTTGAACCACGCTGAACCACGCTGAACCACGCTGAACCACGCTGGACCACGTTGAACCACGTTGAACCACGCTGGACCACGTTGGACCACGTTGAACCACGCTGGACCACGTTGGACCACGTTGGACCACGTTGGACCACGCTGGACCACGTTGAACCACGCTGGACCACGTTGAACCACGCTGGACCACGTTGAACCACGTTGGACCACGCTGGACCACGTTGAACCACGCTGGACCACGCTGGACCACGTTGAACCACGTTGAACCACGCTGAACCAGGCTGAACCATGCTGAACCACACTGAACCACGTTGAACCACGTTGGACCACGTTGAACCACGTTGAACCACGCTGAACCACGCTGAACCACGCTGAACCACATTGAACCACGCTGAACCACGTTGAACCACATTGAACCACGCTGAACCACCCTGAACCACGCTGAACCACGCTGGACCACGTTGGACCACGTTGGACCTCGGTCTACAGAAACTAAATATTTCAGTCTAATGTGTTAAAATTAGACGATATACATGAAGCATTTAAAGTGTGTGTGCATGAAAGGGAGAGAACTCTCTGAACTCTCTCTCTCTCACACACACACACACACACACACACACACACACACATGGAGGTAGCAGCAGCTGCACTCTCCTCTGTACTCTATTGCCAAAACCAACATCCGCACCTCAGAAACCCCTCCTCTCTCCTCTCTCCTCTCTCCTCTCTCCTCTCTGTCTCTCTTTTGCTGCCTTCCTCTCTTCCCTCCTTCCCTCACTCCTTTCCTCTCGACTGGCCGCTGCGGTGTGGATACAAGGTTCAAAGTTTTGAGTTGTCTTAAGTGCAATTCCCCAGTATTTGACAAGCTCCAACTGCATAAACATGTCTATGTTACAGTTGTCATTTATGCTCGCAAGGTCTGCAGGTTCCTCCGTGTCGGTCTCCAAACGGTATTCAACCCGCGGGCCCTGTGCCTGCCAGTACGCTAGGAGGCCATGGTAGGAATTGATTATTTCAAAACAGTGAACTTTTGAACCAGCCAAAGGATGGTGTTTCTAAGAGGAGTAATGTAAACCAACTTTTTTCAACTCTAAAATCCACATCAATAAAATATGAACGTCAATTTGGCTGTCTCCCAGTGAAATATTAACTTGAACTTGGCTTTTTAAGGATGAGTGAGAATGTTAAAATGAGGGCCGGTGCAGAAAGGGGGCTACTGTACCTTTCAAACCACTTGCAAAGTAAGTTGGAGTTGTCAGTAAAATCAATACAGACGTGTAAAGGATCCACCGGTTCCAGATCGACGGCGGTACCGTGTTCCTCCCTCACTATGAAGATACATGTCGCATTAACCGGGACATCTGAAGCCATCAACCAAATAAAAAGTGTTTTGTGGAGTTGCACAGGAGTTATCTGCTCTGCTTTCACATCCCTATACAAGTAAATGACGTGTACAAGTTTCTTCTATAGTTGGACAGTGTGACAGTTCTTCCATGACAAATCCCATCGGCTGGTGTTTAGTTAGGTAATGGAAAAATGCTGTTTCAGGCATGTTCAACTGGGTCTAGACCAGGTAATGGTCTACATATGGTTTGTGTCGTTTTCATATTCAACGACAAATGCCCGGGAGTGAGAACGCTCCCATCAGGATAGAAATGCTCCGCCGTAGGATGAAGATGAAGGTGAAGATGATCACTCAGGATGGTGTATTCATTCACATTTATTTTGCCCTCTAACACCCTGGGCCAGGCCAAGAAAAGCTACCTCAATCTACCTCAGTTTTCACTGCACATCCTTCAGTTACTCACGTTTCCTTTTTCTTTTTTTTTTTTTTGGCAGTTATCTGCAAGTTTTTCTCCCAAACATTGGAAGTTCAGACGGAGGTCATTGGTAGCTTGTTTGCTGTGAGATGTCCAGCGCACTTAAGACTGATCTTGGCAGAGTTTTTTAAAATTTATAGTCTCTGCTCCACCTGACTTGCATGTCTTTGGGAGGAAACCACTGAGCCCTCCATTTTAATCTACTCTGAGTCCATTTTTCATAGAAGAGACATAAAACGGCTTGACAGAATAAAGTCACGACAATATAGAACGTTCATCATAGGCTGGAAAGTCTCCCTAAAATATGAAGTATTATTGAGACACCATCAATTACTATACACTCCTACTATAATAGCCTCTGAAAGCCCATCCTCTGTTATAGTCCAAGAACACTGTAGGCCACCTGCTGTGGTGTGACACGCTGTCACATTGACTCATACTCAGTCAGTGTGAAGTCGCTGTTCGGTTCACACATCTTAATCAGTGTCCTAGCCTTGTGTGTGTCACTAGTCTCCATCAGGACCTCCGTCTGAAGGCTGTCCGTCTGAGTGGCCACTGGGCAGACGGGGGGGGGGGGGGGGGGGGAGATAGGACAGACACACTGTACTGTATATGCACACGCACGTCTACACACCCGTGCTAGCGATTAGCGCTATCAGTCCGGAGTGTGTGGAGTGAGCGGCGAGCCTTGAGACAGACAGTCTCGGGGATGAGAGGGCGGCAAGTGTCATTGCTACATGGTCAGACTAGTCAGAGCTGAGTCAGCAGTTTCGGCTTCACAGACAGGGGAATGTTGAAGCTGCCCACTCACTGCCACATAATCCCTTTTTGTCCCTGCTGCAGAACCTTTACAGTTTCGTTGTGATTACTTCAAGTCGTACAAACCCAAAACTCATCCACATTTGTATGTTTCTTATGAAAGATTGCACATTTTCTTTGGCTATTTTTAGTGACCATTTTTTGTGTGTTTTCTAAGGCCTTGCTTCATTCTTAGCAGTAGCAAAATGTAATAAAAATATGTTATATTGGTCGAAACGAGTCTATGATTACAGCCCATGTGTCTTTGAAGAGGCATTTGTTTCGTGTTTGAAATCATACGTTTAGAATGATTCACTCCAATGAAAATACGAGATTTCCAGATATTAGTTTCTGAAAGGAAGAAAAAAAAAAGAGTGGGCAACTGGAGCCAGGTAGGAAAAGAGAGAGGGAGGGATGAAGAGAGAAAAAGAGACAGAGGAAGGGAGTGTTTGAGGAATGTACGACGGTAGGACGTTCTTTCTGCCACACACAGCCTTATAAGGCTGTTGGAAGCACCCGGCCTGATCTGAGGAAGCCAAGGGCCTGATTGAGGAATTCCACAGAACCAAAATAAAGTCAACATTTATCGAGCGTTAAAGAAAACTGAATATGAAAGGGAAGGAGTAAGGAGTAAGGATCAGGAGGGTGGGGGGACCCTGCCTTGCCAGCGTACTGTGTTGTTATTTTTGGGTGCTGTGAATGGAGCTGTTATGGGGCTGCTGGTGTGCACGGTGTGTGTGTGTGTGTGTGTGTGTGTGTGTGTGTGTGTGTGTGCACGCTGGGTGAAAGACTGGCCTGCCTTCTGGAGAGAACGACAGCATGTGAGAAGGAACACCTGTGTCCGTGTCCACAACAGTTGGCCCGCGGTACACAGCACACTTCACCTTTTAAATTCTTCCAGCTTCCAGTGTTAGCCCACCTCCGAGACCGAGCCGCCTCGACTTCATAAACACACACACACACACACGCTGTCCAGATGTAGCGCAGCGCCATATGGAGCTAGCTTGGCTTCCAATAAAACGGTAGTATTATATGTTCAGGGGTTGATGATAGTTGTATTCAAGTGTGAAGTATTTATCTTCCTTCCACAATTTCTCCTGGGGGGGGGGTGAACCGCTAAGCCATACAAAGCTTCCCCCTCACCAGGATGACTTTCGGTTCAAGCCCTGTTTCTAGCGTGCATCCGCCCTGCTGAAGGGTCCTTGAGCAAGTCACTGAATCCCCACCATCTCCAGGGGTGACTCTGCTCTCTGACCTCCATCTTGGTTTTAATCCCACGGTGAAAAATACAAAGAAGTTTCAGCTTCGTGAAGAGTTTCAGGTCCCGTTATCCCCTCAGTTCGAGTGCTCTTGTCATCTTTAAGCATGCTAGCTATCAGTCAAGCACTAGCACAGTTGAGTCAGTCTTTTGTTTGCTCTGGTCTGGTCTGGTCTCTTGGCCCTCGGAAATTTGGGAAATCCAGCCATCTTCTTCCATCACTTCCGATGTTAAGATCACTAGTAGTATTCTGGCAGGTGCCCATATGCGTGCACGTGTGTGGGTGGGGCGGGGTTTGCTGGGTCAGGTACAAATGCACATTGGTGTTTTCCCTCAGTTACAGATGATATCTCCTCTGCAACTACCCTGAGGTTCTCCCTTTGCCCTCATATCCAAGATCACACAACTCATTTTCCCTCAAGCTGCTAACCTTTTCGTTGCAAGGCATCCCTTCTTCTACTCTCCTTCCCGTCTTTGTTGTCTCCGTGCACTGTACTCTTTTGGAAATTCAGAAATGTCGTAAAAAAAATTATCAAGAGTGGGAAATGTGCAAATGGGTGATGAACTGGACGTGGAGGAGTTTGTGGACAGGAAATGACCGGTTGACTAGATCGTAATCGGTTGTAATCGGATCGGTTGTAATAGATCCCTTTAGTTTTGAAACAATCAAACAGTAGGACGGTGCCAGCGCCACCGCCGTAGCCTTAAGAGCGAGAGGGAGATGACTGAGATGGGACCACAGCACAGATGCTGGAGGCGAGATGTAATTCTCTGCTGAAAGAGCAATTGTTCTTAATAGCTTGCCGGGACAAATAAAGGTTTATTACGTACAATTTAGCCTTGTTTAAAACCAGTGTCTGGAGGGAGCGCTGGTAAAAGAGAGGAAGGAGGGTTTGGAGAGCTTCAACAACACCTCATTCCTGGCTTTGTGAGTTTGTGTGTGTTTGCATGTGTGTGTGTGTGTGTGTGGGCATGCATGTACTCCTGATTGGATCATGGATTAATTTCACTAGCTGTGGGCCCCAGTCTGTGTTTAAATAACTAATAAGGGCAAGGGCTACCATCGTATTGAACCGAGATGGATTCGAGACAAATTGATTTTGGCATCATTGTGTTTTCCGCTCTCTATCCTCCCAGCCCCGACGACCCCCAACACCCATACAGACACACAAACACACACACATACACAGCCAGGGACCAAAGCAATCTTAAAGCTGTCCAATCCACACACACACACACACACACACACATTGTTGCAGTTGATCGGGTATGTAAAGATCAGATGACCCCTGACTTGTATGGATTAGCAAAATGTGATCTCTCAGCAATCTTTCCTCTCCATTCCTGATGGCTGATACTCTCTCTAATGAGGGCTAAGCCAGGCGATGCCGCTGTACGTAAGTAAGTAAGTAAGAAAGTAAGTAAGTAAGATGAGTGACAGTCATACATTCATATATATACACATACTGTACATCCATGCGGGAATACAAATTCACAAACAATCAGTTTGAGGGAGAATGACAGGATAGCATCTCTGTGGTTAACATGAATCGTAATGTAGTGTAAGAAAAATAAGACATTTTTGGCCAATCCTGACTTTTAACTTATATTGTATTTTATATTATATTTTAATTTATATTGATGTATACATACGTATGCCTTGATACATATTAAATGAAGACGTACACCAGAAGATGATGCAAATACAGCATAAAGATGCAGAGGCGTGCTGTACACAAGGTGAGACATGCATGCACAATACATGCAAATGCATATGTAGACAGACAGACCACACACACACACACACACACACACACACACACACACTGATAAAAAGGAGTCTGGGCTGTGTTGGCCTTGGTTTTGATGGGGCTTAGTAGGGGAGGTGAGTTGCTCTGCAGTGTGTGTGTGTGTGAAAGCAGGTATGCATTAACCTGAGAGCATATTTATTCCAGTCTGTGCTTGTGTGTGTGTGTGTGTGTGTGTGTGTGTGTGTGTGTGTGTGTGTTGCTCAGCATGCGGCTGGATGCATCTGCGGGTGTATCTCTTCTCCTCCTCCCTCTCTTTCTCCTCCTCTTCCTCCCCTACATCCTCTCATCCTCCACCTTCCTTCTGCTCTCCTCCTTTTCCCTGACTCTGGACAGGCCTAGTACCCTGGCACAGCCCGTGATTTAATCCCCACCACTACTTATTACCAGGGTGGTAAAGATTGGCTGGGCTGCGCCCGGGGTTGGCACGGCGGCCAGATGCAAACTCGTTATCACTTTATTATTCTCTATGTCTGGCTCTAATTTATTCCCCTGCTGCCGCCACAGCGCTCGCTGCCTGCCTGGACCTCGAGAGCATGCCCAGACCTCGCATCTCGCCTTCTCCTCCTCCTCCAACCCCGATTCTCCCTCTGCTGAAAGGCTGAGGTTGTGTGGGATTGAGGGGAGGGAAAATGGAGATGGGCTGGGAAGGAAAGAGGGATGGGTGGAGGGAAAAAAGGAAATGAAAGGAGCGATGGAGACGAGGAGGGATAGAGGGAGGGATGGAGGTATGAGCAGAGCAGCAGCTCATTAAGGGGATGCTGATTTGGGAAGAGGGGAGTTTACCCACTGCAGGCAGTGACCCTGAAAGCCGATTCAGCATCCTGACACTGGACTGCTTTTGTACTGTGGGGATTGTTCTGCGGAAAACACAGAGCAGGGTTTTTAGGCAATATCTGTTGTGCATTTGAACTCCATTATGTACTGTAGAGCTGTAGAGCAACTCAACAAATCACAACAGAGTTCAGGCTGTTTTCACATCCTCTCTCCACAGTGGACTCCAAGAACGATCATGCAGTATCATGGCCATGTCCCGTACTGCAGGGATGGAGTGAATTCAGCAGGGTCACTGCCATGGAGGGACAGCAGAGTCATTGTAGGACACTCAATTCAATCACTCAAATAAGGCCCGTTGCATTAATGTGTGCCATTGGGAATACTCTGCCCTGCATCAAAATCAAAAGGAATTAATCATAACATTAATTTGCCCATAAATAAAATACTGTCCATTCTCAATTATATGTATACATACATTAGACCAAGATATTCAGTTTTCAAGTAACATCCACTCTGAGAAATGAGCCAATTGAACTTTTTGACTTTGGCTCTATAGTAACATGCCACCCTCCTCTCATCATCCTCAGATCACATCTAGTTTGCTCACCCCAGAGACTGACGGCTCATGCATTGATGTATTTTAACATGCTTAAATAGGCTATAGTATAACCAGCTACCCATTTACTATGTGGTGCATTTTATTTGGCTGCAAGTTGGTATCTTATAATGCACTCCACTGTTGTATCAGCTGAGGTAAGGATGATATATACTGCAAGGGAATGTAGGTTTCTGCAGTTTTTCATACTACACATGCTCGATCTGAACCTCCCACACTACATAAATCAGCATGACAACATTCCAATTCACAAATCTTTATCAGGGCACCCTGTCATATTTACTAACTTGGAAAGGTTAAAGCCAGATACCGGGCGTTTGATGACAATTTTGTTCTATGAACACGTCTAAAAATGATGCAAATGTTAAGCCGATTAATCATCGTGTGTGTGTGTGTGTGTGTGTGTGTGTGTGTGTGTGTGTGTGTGTGTGTGTGTGTGTGTGTGTGTGTGTGTGTGTGTGTGTGTGTGTGTGTGTGTGTGTGTGTGTGTGTGTGTGTGTGTGTGTGTGTGTGTGTGTGTGTGTTTTCATCTTGAATTTCACATGCAGCAACAGCCCACGAGTAGAGACGGAGTGGAAATAATGCATTCATGTCTCTGGCTACTCAACCATACATCGCTGGAAACCCCCTCATGAAACCCCATTGTTCTCTGCCATCCATCCCAGTCCAGATCCATAGATTAAAGTCATTAATCTTGTCAAACAACATACCTACAGATATCTCATTCTCATCACGCCACAGACAAAGTGCCTGCAACAGGCCCTGGATCCCCCTGAAGCCCTGATAAAGCTCTGTTAATTGACACGCTAATTGCATGTGTATCATGGTTTCTGTATGATCAATGCAGGCTTAGAGAGGATGAGCCCATATCAGGCAATTAACTTTTGTGATGGTAGAGAGATGGCCAGGAACAAAAGACAAGTCTGTGTGTGTGTGTGTTCCCCCAAGCGTTGAGACTGTAAGGTAGTAAAACTGTAGTAGTAAAAGTAGTAGTAGTAAAATATGTCATTTGTGAAGCAAATTCAAAAGCACAGATGATTTTATCAAGGGAAATGTCAGCATTTTGTACGTTCAGGTCTGAAGATTTCTGCATTTCTACAAAACATTTATTTATAGGAGTGAGTTCCAAATGTGTTGGCAGTGGTGCAGCCAAGTGCAGGGGGAAGGTGGTGATAATGAACGGTCCCCCAAAGCTCCTGCTGTAAAATCCAGCTAAGACCAGCTTGGAATCTGAGGTGTTTGTTGGTCAAAGCTTTCTCTTGCAAGGCTCTACAGTCAGGCTACTCTCTGAGGCCCAGAATACCCTCTGTAGCGGTGCTCCCACACGTCTGACTCACTACCAGCTCCTTCTAGTAGTTGAGCTTCGTTCCCAACCTCGACTCCTCTTCTCATGGCCTGATTTCCACTACGGGGCCAAAGCAGGGCTCACCATCACTCATCGTTCACGGTTCCACTAAACATTTCAGTGATTGTTGTTGCCAAGATGAGCTAGTGGGAGCAGAGTTTTAACACTTTGACCCAGAAGTGCAATAGTGACTGTAGTATCTCTTGACCCCCACAGGCTTGTTTGTTCAGATTCGATATGGAGTAGGCGCTGTCCCTTCTTGTGCTCTGTACAGCTTTATCCAGTAATACAATATCGTATGGATTTTGAATGGCAAGATCGGTTCCGGTCACAAGCTAATGCCCAGCTCAATGTCAATGGAAGAAATTGATTTGAAACTGATTTCCTATGTTCATATCTGCATGGTATACTAGCTCATACATGCCACATACACACCCCTGGATGAAGCAAAGTCTCCAGGCCAATCCTGTGGGAGAACCACGGGGACAGCAGGACACTGTGTGTGTGGATGTTTTCACCATTTCTCAACTCTGCTATGGAAATAATGACTCTCTCTCTCTCGCTCCGATGTTTCAGATGCCTATCAAGAGGTCCAAGAATAATACATCTCCCTGATAGCTTGGCAAACTGGGACAATCCTTCTTTATTTCCTGCATTGCAAAACTCTGTCCCCGTTAATTTGACACCTGGTTCCTGAATTTTTCATTACCCGTAATTGGTTGCAGGCTTACATATGGCGAATCCTCACATGATGGAAGAAGCGATGTGTTTTCATGAAAGAGCCAGGGAAAGAGACAAAAAAAAAAAATCTCGTTTGAGTCCCATCAGCTTAAAGAGATGAACAACCACAGTTTTAACCCTTAACTCAGCGAGAGGGGATGACGAGCGCTCGTTCCCACGGGACGCAGGTCTGAACGCTTGTGCTGTATGATAAATAACGGCGCTCATTGGAACGCGTCTTCGATTTTTGGAGGTCCCGTCCCCGTTTTCCCCACCCAGCATCCCCGCCCCCCACCTCATTCCAATTACCCAGTGTAATCCCAACTCCCTGCTCTCCTAATAGGCAAACACGTAGAGGCCCCCCGTCTCCACTGCCGTGTCTTAATCACATATTTCCACGTATGGATGTAAGCTGAGGCCCCCGTCAAGCCTAACTCACTGAGTGGCTTAGCGAAATGGTGCGTGTGTCTTGAGAGTCTAGGGGGAGGGGCGGGGGTGGGGGTGCTACGTCCTCGCTAAGACTGTGCTTACCATGCAGGGGGGATGCAGGGGGTCCGCTGCACCATTTATTGCCGCGATAATGAGAGGACCATTTGAAGTAAAGTCACGACAACAGTCTGCCGACGTGCCTCTTTGTCTTGCTCTGCCTTTGATGCCCCCGAATTCCCCAATTATTCCGACTAATATGATCCCGGCAATCCGCTGGCACACGAGCGCCTCGGCCATGCTCCATTTATCTGACCTGTCAATCAAAGCGTCTCTGGGGGTGGAGCACAGATCTCCAGAGGACCCTTACCCTCCCCTCCCCCAGTAGAACACACACACACACACACACACACACACACACACACACACACACACACACACACACATTGAGCGCGTGCATCTCAGTGAGCCAGCCGAGGCTTATGTGTGTATAACACTGTGTGTGTGTGTGTCTGTGCTTGTGTATACATGAGTCAGCAAAGGCCCATGCATGTTCAGTTCAGTTCATTTAGTGTGAAAGTGTTGTGCTTGTGTGTGTGTGTGTGTGTGTTTAAAGTCTTGCACATGCACAGTACAGTCTCTGTGCGAGTACATGAATGTGTGCTGCTGTCATTTGATTGGCACGTGTCACGCACGTCTGTCAGCGTGAACGTGGAAACGGGAAAAGGTAACCGTGGCGATCCGTGCCCCGCTGCTCAGTTTAACGTCTCGCCGAGATCTAATTACTGCCGCTCTGGATCGCACTCCTCGCTTTTAATTAACACGCCCAAAAAGGGGAAATGGAGCAAAAATGTAAAATTAATTGAACGGAATTTGTAATTCAAAGTGCAGGAGAAGGAGAGGAGATCAAATACAGAGTCCATACTTTTTAAGAGTCGGCTCCCGTGGGGTTTCCTACCTTGTGTTTCAAGGTTTGTGTGTTTTGAGCCCACGGAGGGGCCACGGCCTCCATTTTCAAAACCAGGCATACGAATTATGCTGTATATAGAGCAGAATAATGATCCGACTTCTCGCTGGGAGAAATAGTATTTTAATAAGTGTAGGTTGAGAGAGAGAGAGAGAGAGAGAGAGAGAGAGAGAGAGAGAGAGAGAGAGAGAGAGAGAGAGAGAGAGAGAGAGAGAGAGAGAGAGAGAAAAGCTCTCAAGGCCTCTACTACAATTGGAGTGAGAGCATGAATTAATGTGCCAGTCAACATTTATAGAGGAATTACTCATGCTCATACCCTATTGATTTTAACCAAGGGGTTCAGACACACACACACACACACACACACACACACACGCAAACACTTTCACTAGTCGTAAATGAATTCATGGCTTCTATTCTACTTGTGTTTCAAAGAGAAAGTCAAGTTCATATTTCAGTGATCCTTTGGTAGGCGGAAACTAAGGCGTTGGTCAAAACTGGCCAGGAATTCTAATACAGACATCGACTATGGTTCTACTTTTAGTCATATACAAAAGAAGAGGTTATCCACATTCACATGCAAACAGGGAATAGAGCACATGGTGGTTTGCGGGGACTCAGCATTTGGAAATGTATATTATGAAGTGTGTGAAACATAAACACTCTGGACACACAACTATACATCACAGTTTAGATCCCTATCAAGTGATCAAAGTTGTCTACTAGACTATAATTTTCATTGTTGGCTATGTTCTTTTTATAGCCATATAATGTCTAGAATTCAGTGAAGTGATGGGTAATTTTCCTAACAGCCCAATATAATCCTCAAACTGACGGGGCACCACAATACCATAAGCAATCCTGAACAGGAGCGTGTGCGAGTGGAGAAAGTGTTACACAATGTCCCCGAATTTTGAACCCAAAGCTATAAATTAATTTTTCTCACGTTGGCCCTGCCTCTCCCTGTCTTCCTGTTAGAAAATTGGATTTAATTCAGCACAGTAATAATAATTTTGATCCAGCTCCTGGCAACGGAGCACTTCACAATAAAAGTATATTCCATGGTAAGAAAATAGCAGTCTTTAATTTAATGTTTCAGACTTGGAATTGATATGTGCATATTTGCAAAACTTCATATGATAGCCGTCATTAACTGTTTAAACTTCAAAGCTAAGATTCAAAGCTAAGAAAAAAACTAGTATATCTGTATCCCAAGTTAATATAACACATTATATTTCTCATTCCAGTTGTTCAGAGTTTGAGATGTCATTTTTCTTCATGTCATTAAAACATGGATGCATTAAACCCTTATTGGCCACATTTCCCTGTTAACTGATGTGACATATTGAATACCACTGGAAACTATATTTTGACATAGACCACTGTAGCTGTGAGCAAAGCCTTTGTGCTAATAATATAAACTGAGCGTATGAAGACATGGAAGGGTTGATCAAACTGATCCGGGTCCACAGAAAAACTCGACGACACTCGATGTTTATATTTGAACAAAATATTTTCTTTATTCTGCAAGAGAACTGAATATGGTGGAGTTCCATTGATAAACGTACATGAGTTCAGCTCATAAACAAATGGAGAATCTACAACCAACAAACTATTGCAACGGATACGAGAAAGTAAAGTGTACTGTGATGGGCCAAACAATTTAAAGAGAGAATACCTAGAGAAGCCAGTAGCAAGGTATGGCGGAGGGTAATACTGAGAAAGAGGTCTCGTTAACAGGAGTCTAAGACACAAAAGCCACTCGAAGACGGCTGTACAGGAGGAAATCATCACCATCACTATTAATGTGAAGCAATTCTACAGCAATGGTCCAGAAACACACACTGTGCTAGTGCTAGAACGTGGTTAAATATTTTGCGAACCAGTGTCTTATTGCTTGTATTTTGTCTTTGAAATCTGGAATGGTTAGGCGTTACATAACGTAACGATCACTGAGGTCAAGAGTACCTTGAGTTATGAAGGGTTAGAAGCAGACACATATTCAAAGTGTGATATCTTAAACGTTCAGGTACATATTTGACACGGCGATGAGTTCAAACAAGCTAGGCAATAGTAAACGTACTTTTTATACACGCACTTTTTCTAAGTTGTTAGTGACGGTCCTCTTTCTCAGTATTATGTTGTTATAGCATTATACAACCGACACAAAAAGGACTGGAACTTGTTTCAGCTGAGAGCAGTGATGTTAAGTTTGCTATATTAAATTCAGATCTGAATACACCATAAACAGACAAATAACAGTTGTTTTTTTAAAACATCTTTTTACCATTTTTCTTTTATACACAAAAAACAACAGTCAAGAGTACCAAAGATGCATGCTGGATCTGTACGTATGTCAAAAGGGATAAAGGGGAAGAGTGTGATATACACTTTTTAAAATTATTTTTTTAGTTCTTTTTTTTTTAAAAGTTCTTTTTCATATATATAAGAAGCTGTACTCCTTGAAGCTGTGCTGGGTACTGTGATCAGTTAAGCAGTGGTAAGAACACACAAGACTCCTTGGTGAGAATCACAAACATATTCAAACCCGGCTGCAAATAAAACTTTGCAGAACTGCTTGAGGGCGAGTAGTAGTAGTAGAAGAACAACAGACAGTTGCTATTTTAACAGTCCTGGGATGGTAGTGAGTATAAATACACTCAGAAAAAAGGTACAATATTGTAAGTTTTTGTTACTGGGACGGCACCTTTTTATTAAATGACATGTTGTACCTTTTATTCTGAGAGTAAACCTAAGTCTGTTCCTGGAGTTGTTGTTAGAGTTGAAGTTTCCAAAAGTGAAAACTCAACTAAACAGTCAATAAACTTAAGTAAACTTGATAGAACAGATATTTTGGTTTGTCCCACTGACCCTCTCACCTGCTCTTCCTCTCGGCTGTCCTTAGTACTACTATGTGCATATCCCCATTTAAAAACACCTGATGGGAATCCGATGTGGAAATGCACCTGAAGGAAAACACTCGGTCAACCCTCCATCACTAACCCCTGGCAGACAGAAAAGGGAATATTGCATGTGTTGTGGAGTGAGACACAAAGGAAAAACCTGCGCAACCTTCCCATGAAGGGGGCGTTTCAGAGCGCCCGTGTCATGCAGAAGCCCTGGATCTATAACTGTTCCATTTATAATTGTTAACTGTCATTGTCCACCAAGTATATAAAATGTGAAAAATGCATGACCATCGATAAAAAAACAAGTTTTTCTAAATTCCTGAAAATTAGACTTTTCATTTTGGAGATATGTGATTTCTGCAGGATACTGACAATATACAATTTCTTTCAATGCAGATATATTAAGATAGAGAATTGCAAACCAAACTAAACTTCCCAGCTATGATCATCATGTGCAAATATGTGAGTAGCATGAGTCTGGGACGTCTGACACCAATGGCACACATTGACGAGTGCAGATCAGTTTTACTCTATAAAAACGAGCCTCTGCCCAGTGAAGGACAGGGGCATCTCGAGACCTGCCATCGGGACATCATTGAACTAGGATTTCCAGATGGATCCTTATTGACATACCACTTGAAGTACCTGTTTGGTTCAGTCATGTTGAAAAAAAAAAAAATCTTATTATAATTAACAAATAATCCTAGCTAGCTGAAGGGGACACTCACACAACATAACAACGATGGTATTATAAACTTCTGAGTTCTGGTAATATCAAGGCAATGGAAATATTATAAAATGTGACACTGAAACATCCCTTTCGAACAACTAAAGGATAACAAGAACTGAAATCTTTGGTCTAAATGTCGGGGGGGGAATATGGAAAAAAACAAAACAAAGAACAACAACTATAACTCAAAACAACCCTTACAATTATATTTTCTTTTAGCTTTGTATATGATAGATACTATATCTCGATGTAAATGTATGTGACTGTAGATGCATAAATACACGCGCAGACACACATAAGTATTAACACGTCTTTTTCTAGATGATGTGTGCAATTTCAGACAAGCCCTCTGTGAAGTAAAAGATCCGAACATATCTCTGAGAAAGTTTCAAAAAGCGCCTCCGTCCCTCCTAGAGTAGCTATGTGATGCCTGTATCTGTAACGAATACTGTACATCTGTCATAAAACTTTAAAAAGTCAAACCTCGCCGCTGCTCACCATAAAACAAAAGGGATATCTTCTTTTTTTTTTTTTAATAAATGTATATTTTCATATAAAGACATTCAACAGTGAGCAATGCAATAGTTCAAGTAATAGAGTTAGGGATCTTTTGAGTTCCCTATTTGAAAAACAAAACCAAAAGTCACCTAAAAAAAAAAAAGAAGAAAAACAACAAAAACCTTCAGACGGTGGTGATGGAGGGAAGGAAAGACTATATGCTCCTTTGGGTGACAATGCTGTCTCTGAGCTACAGGAAGCCATGAGGGACAAACCTCTTCAAAGTGAGGACACGCATGCTAAAATGTCAAAGTGGTGGAGGTCTAGCTTAAGTGACTGAGAGTGATTGTGTGTAATTATCGATGCAGAAAAAACCCTGATTTTTCAAAATCGCTGGCTTCGTTGTGGTGGTAGTACTACGGTAAACTTTGCGGGTGGACGACAAGCCTGTCCCACCTGAGGGCCGTGACCAAAAACGAGATGGAGACTCAAAAGTCTGTTGAACCGAACAGGCTTGCATTTCGCAAAAAAGCACCTTAAGAGTTAAGATCATCTCATCTCCATTATGGACAAACATGACTGCGGTGCTAAAATGCTTTCGGACCCAGACTTGATCCTATTGTACATTCAACATTATATCAACATACCCCGCCTTTACTGTTCCCCAAAACCGCCTTTTACCAAATACCTACATCTGTGTCCGGGAGAAAGAGCAAGGTAGAGACACTATCGTCACAGCGAGCCAGACATGGAGGTACAACACACGCAGAGTTCAAGCCTGCGATGTCTCGTCCCACCTCGGACAGCACGACCTCACTCCTGTACACACTGCATCTACCGCAGCCCCGACGCTGACTGGCTGTGTTGATACGTCTCCTTTTTCTTTCCTCCTCCCTACTTGCTGTTGCTAGCTAAACAGGGAATATTGGGAGGGACCAAACACAAAGAATGCACCTATCTGATTCGGTCTCCTGTGAAAGGGGTAAGACTGCTTGTGAACCACCCCCCTCTTGCAAGTACTTGCTATCAATGGCTTTCAGCTCCCCAACCCCCCAGGCCCACACAAAACCCCCCCTCATCTAGCTTATCTCAGGGGCCTAGACCAAGGGCGTGGGCTGGTGGGGGGGGGGGGGTGAGACGGGAGGGAGAGAGGAAGGGCTGTAGATAAAGGTGATGCAGTCAAGGGTAGGGTGTTGAGGAGGACACTGAGGCGGGTGTAGATAGACACATGGTGAGCTACAACCAAGGTTGTATCATTCAATTCCACTGCAACACTCTCAAACAATGGCCCTCTTCCTACCGGCATATCTCACCTAAGACACTCTCCTTCAGGCATACTAGTGTGTGTGTGTGTGTGTGTGTGTGTGTGAGTGTGAGTGTGTGGCCCACATACTCCCCATGCTGGCTCATCATACTGTGAAAGACACGGCAGACGACAGAGGGGTGCTTGTCTGACTTTGTAACCAGCGTCGTCTCTTCTTACGAAGGACTTGAGACAGTTTTTGGTTGTGACACCCACGCACCCGCTATCCGGTACAAATCTGATCTGGAACTGTGCGTCTCAAAAGAGCCGAACCATGCAAGTCGAGTGCAGAGCACAAATTTAGAGAAGGGGATGAAGCTCCTGCAAGACATGGGCTGAGTGTGGCTAATTGACAACAGCTGCCTTTGTTTGCCACAAGCCAGGGTCACTAAATCAGTCCCCTCGTAGCGCCGCTAACCTCTCCTTGTCATCAAGGCCTTAAAATAGGATCCTAGATTAGCAGACAGACAGGCAGGGAGGGGACAACTGTCTGGGAAATCCAGGTCCCCTGAGACACAACACTGACCCTATTGTCTCAGACAGGTCTCCCCCCCTAGAAACTGCCTGACAAACAGCCAATGGTTGAGCAGTAGCCGCATGACAACAGCCAATCAGAATAGAGAATTTTCATTTCCAGGAAGAATGCGACTTGGTTGTGGTTTTTCTTCGGTTTTTGAAAACATTTTTTATTGTGTGATGGTATATACTTATCTTTTCTTTGACAGAAAATGTTCCCACTGGTTATAAAGTCAAGCACCGGGTAAGTTTTTCAATTAAAAAAAAAAAAAGAAAAAAGAAAAAAAAGAAAAAGTAAAATAAGCAATCAAACAAAAATGACTTTCACTTCAAAAGCTTCACTGTGCACTTTGATTATCTCTCTGAACCCCAGTGGGGGGCCTTAGTGCAGCTCTCTCTGCTTGACTGCTGACCTAAATAATCATAACACAACGCTGGATTGCACGTTCTTCAAGTTTTTAGTATCATCATCTAAAGCATGTGTCTTCCGCTCGGGACGCCTCCTACCTGCTTTTCTGTGTTACACATAAAACATTTTTTTTTTAATCAAAGCTTATTTCTGAAGGTTTTGTAACTAATACACAAACAGTCCCAGCTTATCAACCCACCGACATTCGCATATATGGATTTCTCTTTTTAAACCACACATAAAATGGGTTTCAGGTTTCATGGTCAGGTTTTTCCTTCACACTTCCCTTTAGAGGATGATTTTGGTGAAATTGACCACTTGCAACCTTGCTTGCTCTGGTATAAGTGCTTCTTATTTGACCATCTATAAGGAAGGTCACGGTGGTGCTGTCTCTCTAAGTACCATTTGGTTTCCAAAGTGTCAGAGCGATTGGTGCACAAGCACGCCGCCCAAAACGCTTTTATGTGTGGTCTCAAACGCAGCACTCCCTTGCTGCTCCTTTCTTCATTCAAAAAAACACTAAGAAACACACAATGGTGGACTCGTTGCCCCCCCCCTCCCTCTCTACACCAACTTTGGTCTCTGGTTCTGGTCTGTGACGTTATCATTTACACATGGCAACAACTAAGTTCCAGCAAAGCAAGAAAAAAACTCTACAATTAGTATAAAAGCAAGCTTTTTTTTTCTTCTTTTAAGACTACAAAACGTTTTTTTGTGTCGCTTGTGGCCCCCCCTTTGACTCTCCCCTCCCTTTGCTCCCCTCCCCCTAACCCCTCAGCAGCAATCTATATGGAGGAACACTCAGGAAAGTGTCCGTTGTCTCGTTATGCTACATTGTTTTTGCTTTTCGTACGGAGAGGGACAGAGAACAGACACTTGACATCATCATCATCATCATCATCTCCTCTTGCATTTTAGCAAACAAGCTCGAAGTAAACAAAAGGAAACGTCTCAGAAACGAAAACAACTCCAAAAACCAAAAAAAAAAAGAAACAGAATTATCTGAGGGGGACAAAAAAAAAGAAAAAAAAAGACTGGAAACAAAAAGGTTAACATGGGAGTGTTTGTTGTCATCTTCATCGTCATTCGTCTACTTGAGTTTCTGTTAAAAGTCTGAGCCGGAGTTTAGGTAGCAGCAGGGTCAACCTGAAACTCTGAAGTCTCCTACTCCGTTTCCTTCCTTCTGTCGCTTTTTCACATTCACAAACATTTAAAACTTCCTTGTGCAAATCAAGCAGTCTTTAGAAAGAATGCCCTCCGAAATTGTTCTTGTAAAAATATATATGTATAACTCCAAGGTGGCTGACGTGTGTGTTGCAGCAAGTGTTTCTATCTATCCTTTTTCTTGTCTGGTGTTGGGTGGGGTTGGTTTGTAGGTACATATTTCAACGCCCCCCCTCCCTCTCCCCATACCCCCCCCCCTCCCCCTCCTCCCCCAAGAGGGGTTCGTCTGTTGTCTATGCGGGGGATGTGGCTAGGCGGGTGGGGCTCATCTGCGTCCGGAGGGCATCTGTGCGTAGACAGGGTAGGCAAGACGCACGTTGAGCGAGTCGTTGTGCTGCACCAGGGAGGTCTGGTGGTAATGGAGCACCAGGTCCTTCAGACTGCTGTACAGGTTGTAGGGCTCAGCGAAGCCGTAGCCGCGCGGTGTGCTGTAGATCACACAATGCTTCACCTCCCCTTCAACACTGGAGAGACAAACAGAGAGGAGGTTTGATCAGGCTGGGTTCCCTCATGAAAAAAATCACTATAATATTCCTATAGGTACCTACAGTGGTTCTGTGCTACTCAATAGGGAGTACGTGATATGACTAAAAATCAATATCGGGATTATTTCAAACTTTTACCATTACGATTAATGAACGATTATTTTGTTTTATTTTGAAATTTGTTTTATTTTGAAATTGACCGGATGCTCTATGCCTTTCCTGTGTCTGACTTCCTGCCCGGCTTGACACATTTGCTCGCAAAAAACGAACGGTCCAAACCTGTCTGAACACGGCGTTACTGGACGGGGCGGAGGGACGTGACTGAATACCACGTAGTATTTTTTAAGGGGACAGTTCATGAATGCAGTATTGGGGAAAGTATTCGGCCCATTCATTCGAAAGTCTGATGCGCAGGCGCACACACACACTCACACTGGTTGCTTTGCTAACTGGCGCTTCTAGACGTTCCTCGTTCTTGTAGCCTAAATAACAATCGAAATCAACGATTTTGAAAATTTGCCACGATTATTAATTTAAATCGCGATTACGATTATAAACACGATTATCGCCCACCCCTAGTACGTGAATGTACTTTTTGAAAGACTTGCTTTTATGTAATGGTTATTATTGGTCTTGATCATTTCTGTGTTTGGAGGACTTACACGACGGAGCAGGCGTAGCAGCCCTTTTTGCTGCTCTCTCGGATGAGGAACGCTCCGTCTGGCTTCCCAAGGAGCAGCTCCTCCGCCTGCGTCCTGTTCAGGTCCCCGACGAACCAGCTCTTCTCGTCGTAGTGAGGCAAGTTCTCCTCCTCCTCACTCACAAAGTACCCTCTGGATGAGCAACACATACAATTACACAACAGGAGGAGAGATGGTTAACATCGAGGATCACATAGAAATAATGATCTTCTCAGTGTACGAAGGCTAGATAAAGTTAACACAGCACGATGCCCACTGTCATATCAATACTAGTGCTTCTTCATTTCCTCCTCTTTAGCCAATGGGTTGGCAGTAGAGACAAGAACACAAAAGTACAGACTTACTCATCAGTGTTCTCGTTCTTGATTCCCAGCCAGTCGTTAATTCGTTTCTGACGTACTCCTTTGTGATTGAGCCAGCTGCAGAGAGGAGAGTGAAAGGAAGAAGAGAGAGGGGGAGGAATTGTGTGTGAGAAAGAGACAGGGGAATTAGTACTACTAGGAAACACTTTAAAGGACTCCTTTCATTTTGCAACTTCATTCCTTTAAGGTGCATTGAATAAGCATAAGCCTGAACAGAAATCAAATTAGTAAGCCTTGCAACAATCGTCTGCATAGAAATAATATTGGGACAGGGCCAACTCTGCTAATGCTATTAGCCCCATTGCTAAGAAGCAGAGCCCACAACTCCGTGGCTAAAAGGAACCACAAGTTTCCAATCTGGCGTCCCCCGCCTCTCTGCTTGGGATTGCCATGTCTTGCTAACGGATTCCCCCCGAAATGTCCTGACCTATCCCGTAAATCAGATTCTCAGCTACAGGGAAGCTGTAACAGAATTGTATCAGCTATATAGTCTTGACCATACTACAATAGACAATGTAATTAAAGCATGTCGACCTCCTGGACGGACATCCTTCAGTACTCCTGGCCCATCTCACAGCACAAGGCAAGCAAGAGCATTTCAGGTGGAGACTGAACCGGAGATGCTGTGTGTTGTACAGTAGTACGGGCCAAGTCCAAGAGGCTGACATAGTTTGTTAATATGTTTTGTAGTCTATTTAACAGGCTAGGTCCTTGACTTGTCCTCAGGGTCCTTAACATAACCTGGTCCCAGATCTTCCTAAGTTAGCCCCTTACTACAGTTACTACAGACATTGTCCTACTCACAGTGGGTACTGCTCCTTGATCTCATCATAGTTACACAAAGTACTGCTCTTGTTGCCTGCTATACTTACACTAGATACTGGTCCCTAATCTTGCGGAGCTGAATGAGGTCTGGCTTGAGGCTGTTCATCTTCTTGTCCGTCTCGCGGTTATCCATGGCTTGTGTCTTCAGGTCCTGCTCCAGGCGCACCTTGCTGTCGTGGATCTCGCCTAGCCGAGACTTGAGCTTCTCGTAGTTCATCATGATCCTCTCGATCTCCTTGTCGTTGCCCTCGCGGCGGAAGCGCTCGATGTACTCCTTGCTGTAGCGCTCCTGCGTGTGGCACTGCTCCTCGAAGATCTTGATGGTCTCGTTGAAGGCTTCGATGGCCGTCCGCTTCATCTGGATCTCCTGGGAGGAGGAGAGTGGAAGTGGAGAGGAGGATGGATGGACAGAGACATGGTTGGTTAGTCATATTTGTAGATAGCAAATGTTTTCCTTCGGGGCTCAACTAATCTCTCTCCCAATGGTGCTTAGTGGAGGATTTGCGTTAACCCTTTTTAGACAATCATTCCTGATGAGTCAGGCCAGTTAAACACCATGAACGGATTCAATGACATATGTGTGTGTACCTGTGATGTCTTCGTATACTCTTCATACAGTCTGTCGTACTCTTTGCTCTTCTCCTGGTACTGATTGTGGTATTCCTGCAGCTTCTTCCCCACAGCATCGATATTATCTTCCTTTACCAACTGGTCCTGAGGGGCAGAGGAAGAGGAAAAAAAAAGAGGGAAGAGGGTGTTATCAACGTGTGAGCAATATGAGGAAGTCGTGAAGGGATGGAAAAACTAATTGCAATTAAGTAGTGAGGGAAAAAGTGTGCTCCTGTGTGTGTGTGTGCTCTTTTGCTCTGTCCACCCCCCTGATTGTGCTTACCGAAGAGAAACTTCTTAACAGGCTCGTTAATAAACCACCCACAATGCCCTGGGTGCGCAGTAAGGTGTGTGTGTGAGGGGGGTCCACGCGCGCGAACGATAGAGCAACACTGAGTAATGACTAGCCTGGGAAAGTGGCGCGAGGGAGGAAGGGGAATAAATGCAAGGACGGCCCTTTGACATGCCGGATGTGTGCAATTATTTAGGAAGCGTGGCACAGAGGCCAGTGAACGGGGCAATATTTCAGCGAGCACGGATCCTGCTGCCTCTGCACTTTTGGAGTGGAAACATCAGGTATGGAGGGGGGGTTGGGAGTTAGGAGAAAACTGGGAAGAAAGCTGTTCAAGAACGGCAGTACTTATGATAAAAAACGATCGGTGAAAGAAACAACTGTACTGACCGTTTGAAGATTGAAAGAATGAAAATGTGAGAAAGAGACCATCGAAAAAAACGTCTATCTTGTTGGATGAATGTATCGATTTATAAATGTAATATGTACATTGTTTACAGGGTGTTATTGTGTGTACCTGCTGGTAGCGGGAGATGGGGTACATGAGCTTTACATCCAGTTTGGTGTTGTATTGGGCCAGGGACTCGTGTCTGTAGTGGCTGATGAGCTCGACCACCGAGCTGAACGTCAGCGGGTCGGAGAAGCCGTACTTCCCGTCCCTGTGGTAGATCTTGATCAGCTTGTTGTTCCCCCCTTTCCTGGAGAGAGAGAGAAAAAGAGGGATGAGGTGAGGATAGAGAGGAGTATGTCTTCACAATGCAAGCCTCTAGAGAAAAGCTAGTGCAGAAATACCCCACACACACACACATTCCACTCAATATCCACATTATAGCTGAATGGACTCCAGGGCTCACTTTCCCCTATAGCACTTTATTGCTAAGCAGTGGGAGATTTGTTCAAATTTAACGGGATGCTGAGTAGGCAAAATGCTTTTCCGACACACGATTTCCCTCAATCTATAGTTAACAAGGGGGATGCCTGCAAAAAGAGGAATGTGCCGCATCCCCCCCCCCCATAAACCGCCCCTCTGGTTTTAACTTGCCCTCTTCACAACGCAACAACCCCTTTACAGACCGACGGATAAAACCCCTAGGGCTTGTTTTGTAGCCGCGTTACCTCAGCGTGAGCGTGTAGTCGCCCTGCATCTTGGTGGAGGCGTCCCGAACCAGGAAAGTCCCATCAGGCATGTCTCGGAGCTTATCGTTCACCTCTTCCCTGCAGAGAGGAGCGGGGGGAGAAACACAAGAAAGAGAAAAGGGGTGAGTCGACTGATCCTGTGCACAGATGGTGCTCATTTGAAAAAGGGGCTGCCTCCGATTATCGATGGCAAACACACGTGCCTCCAACTCTTGAGGTGAGTCGAGTTGAGGAGCGGATGTGTGACACAGTAAACGGTCCTCGTTCCCCCCGAGAAATACGGGGAACGGTGGGAAGCCTATGTGACAGGATGGACCGAGCTCAGCCGGGAATGTCTAATCTATTTGCTAAAGCTGCGGATAACACTGTATATGCGCGTTAAGGCTGGAAGACTTACTGTCTGCGCGCTAGGTGTGGTTATCATCTAAGTGTGTGTGTTTTGTGGCTGAGTGCTAAGCTGTACTTATCCCACGGTGGGGGTTTTGCCGGTGACTAAGCCCCACTGCTATAAGCTAGGTGGTAATTGTTGTGGCCAAATCAATGACACACACACAAACACCTCTACAGGAATCGAGTCTGTGTGTTTGGAGTGTGTATACGCAAAACCCTCTCACCCTCAACACACAAATCAGACGGCCCTGAAGACTGCAGGTGTGCGTTACCTGGATATGTCGCCCCAGTACCACTCGGCCTCTTGCAGGGAGCCTCCCGCCCCTCCTTCCTTGGCCCCGTTACTGCTGCCCCCTCCCACACCCACCGTGGAGGGCTGCTGGGGCTTGGCCGGCTTAGGGGGTAGAGCTGGGAGAGAAAGGGAGAGAAAGGGAGAGAAAGGGAAGATGTTTTTTATTCGCTATTGAAACAGAGATACCTCTTGACCAGTGTGTATTCTTTTTTTTTTTTTTACAATTTCCCTCAAAAAGTTCATCCCTCTATCTGTGGCTGGTGAGACAGAGAGACCTAGTACTAAGTTATGTCACACAATTCAGATGTTTTAGCACAGCACTAATCATAGGACGCCCATATAAACACAACCAGCATAACTGGTTCAGAGAGATTAGAGTCAGGCCTTATTGTGAGGCCACACACACACTCACACACTCACTCACACACACACACACACACACACACACACACACTCACACACACACACACACACACACACAATGCAAATAGTAACATAGGAACTGGTATTTACATCTCAACAAAGAAGTAATGGCGGTGCAGTTAGGGACCACATCGTCATTAATCACACGAGGAAATAGTGGACTAACAAACACGCACCATACATCACCGGATCAATTACTGCATGTGTGTGTGTGTGTGTGAAAAGCTACGTTCTCCAGACGTGTACCGTACACACACACACACACATTTTCAAACACAACAGGAGAGTGAATGTTATTGGCTACTGCTCCTGGCTGCCTGGCAGGTTTGCGAGGGTCCTGGGGTAGGATGTGGTGGTGGTGGTGGTGGTGGTGGGGGGTGGGGGGGGGTGTATACCTGCCAACACTGTTTATACAGGGTTTCAGCCCGTCCTCCCACTGTGAGGGAGTTTCCCTGTTAATCTTCTGTATTTGTTGGCCAAGTAGATAAGGTTAGGACTCCTACGTGTATGAATGCATGCACTTGGTTTTCACAATAACTTTGCTCATGTTAGCTGTGGCTTTACTTGGCAAACAAAATACTCTTCACACCTATCCATGTGCACAGAGACAGGCATCAAGGACTAAGTAAAGTGGGTGCATCTGACATGCATGTCAAATCTGAAAATACTTCTCACTTTTACAGGCATATTTACGGCTAGCAGACAGTAGCCCTTGTGTTTGCTGCATTGCCCCGTGCCAAACACAGCTAACCTGCTCATGACCTGCACTACCTAGCGAGCAAACACGCATATCCTCCAGCAGACCACGTTTTTTTTTAAAGTATATGAGCACATCTGGATACAGTTTAAGGAACAGTAGTGAAAGTGCTGGAGCTTTCCTATGTCACACATCAGTTTACAGTACCGCTCAACAGGCTCCCATACACACCAACTGTAATCGCAGAGAGTTGATGGAGAGAGTGGGCTTTAGGAGGTGCGTTTATGAGTGTGCCATGAAATGCCATTGGAGAAGTGTGTGTGCGCGTGTGTGTGTGAGAGAGACGCAGAGAGACTCGAGTGTCCTAGAACATTCTGGCCTGTGCTCTCCTCAGAAAATGCCAGGCATGGATGACAGAAACGGCACCGACAGGGGAGTCCCACAATGCACAGGGGGAGCTGAACGAGGCCGGCAAATGATATTCAATACTGTGTGTCTGAGTGATTTCTCTCTGTGCAGCAACATGATCATCACTCACTGTCCCACTGTGAGTGTCACTTCACTCAGTGGCACAATGCGCCTCTGTGTCACTGAACCTGATCTCCCACACCGGGCATTTCACCGTTTTATCCATTTGATTTCAAAAATTGTAAAAAAAAAAATTCTCTATAGTTCATCTATTTAAGTGTATGTGTGTGTATATATATTTGCACATCTCAGTTATCTGTTCCATAGTGGCCTATGCCTCCTTAACATAATGTCTATGAGTGTGTGATGTGAAATTTTATATTATATATTTATATATATTGAGAAAATAAATCAGATTTCCAAAGCAAAAAAATTGCCTATATCATGACTTTTTGTTCACTTGATGCTTTTCATTTTAAGAAAAAGTAATAAACTTCCTACACACACACACACGCACACACACACACACACACACAGAGAGAAATGTCCGCTTCGGCGCTCAGGCCGACACACCCACCCACACGCTCGTCTCCTCCTGCCTCTCTGTGGGTGTGAACACATACAGAGGAAACGTTCACCTTAATGTATGGGTGTCTGCAGCTGGAGAAACAGCAGGGGGTTGTACACGGTGCATACTTGGTAACCCATCACCCCCAACACACACACACACACACACACACACACACACACACACACACACACACACACACACACACACACACACACACACACACACACACACACACACACACACACACACACACACACACACACACACACACACACACACACACACACACACACACACACACACACACACACACACACACACACACACAGCTCCACTGAGGAATGTGTGAGTGCAGTGGCAGCCGTCATGCAGAGGAGGAAATGCCTGGGCAGGCTCCTCTCTCTCTGTCGTCTTCCCGTCTTCCTAACTTCTTCTCTTCTCACTCCCTCTTTTGTTCTTTCTTTTCTGCCTCTCTCTCTCTCTCCTCTCCTATTTTCTTTTCCCTTCTTCCTTTTCCTCTCTCTGTAACCGCAGCAGCAGCAGGTAGCTGAGGCTCTCCAAGCCAAGCTGTCATTCTATAGCCACACAGTTCCCCTCTGTCAGCGCTTTCTGGGCTCTCACTCACACACACACACACACACACACACGCACACACGCGCACACGCGCACGC
>JAXDDW010000008.1:2260000-2297500 GCA_034670385.1 Hoplostethus mediterraneus
TCCTTTGGGGACACCTCTGGGATATGACAGTCGGAGAGCGCTCATGCACACGCTGACTCTTGCTCGCTCGCTCTCTCTCTCTCTCTCTCTCTCTCTCGCCCCAACACACAAAGCAATAAATCAACAGGTCCTCTTTTTTTTTTTCACCTCGAAGGAGTATGACTGGCACCTGGATGTGTCGACAGCGTGCCAAACACATCCATCTACGGATTACAATCCTGATAAAAGCCTCTTATCACTCAAGACACACGGGTACCAAACAGTCACCAGATCAGTTCTCTAACGGGTTCTCACGCGTGTTTCCGATATCCTAGCGAGGGTGTGATGAAGACGCTTTGACATCCCCCCCCCCCGCCGGACCCCGTTTAGCTGCGTCCGTTTATTTGAACGGCGGCTTCAAAAAAAAAAAAAAAAATGTACCGGTGATTTTCCGCTGAAAGACGAGACCCGCGGCAGACCCCAGATCCGACACCCCTCACACACACACACACACACACAAAGTTGCCATTGGAAACGCAGGCTTTGCCCTCCCCCGGGGGTGGCGCTCCACCTGTGCTAATCACCCCGCCACACAAAGCCACCACACACACACACAACGATGCGCACACTATAACTGCCACCGAGGCTTTCACATTTCAATTCCAGTGTAATAAATATTGTAATGAACATCTGCGGGACGCTGGTCTTCTCCCTCTGTCTCCCTCAAGCTCTCATCCGATCCCCCCCCCCCCCACCCCTTCATCCCTCCGTCTTTCTCTTCCTTTGTCTCTCTGTTCTTTCTCCCCGTTTTCCTTCTCACAGTCTTTATTTCTCAACCTCTAGACTCTCTGGCCCACGTCTCTTTCATTCCTCTTCCTCCGCCCTTCTTTCCATCCGTTCTGTTAGTTCTTTACATTTCAGGTCAGGTGAAGTAGCAGTGGAGTGTGTGTGTGTGTGTGTGTGTGTGTGTGTGTGTGTGTAAAAAAGAGGCAGAGAGTAAGCTGGTGCTCAGCGGTTGGTAAGATTAATGTGAAGACTGAACTCACATTGATGAGCTCATTCAAGCAACACAGGTGAGAAGAGAGCAACACGCTTCAGCTTCACACACACACACACACACCTGACACCTTTAATACTGTGCAATGCACTGCACATATAAGACCAATGATGGTTAAAGGAGTGTGTCTGCATTGTCAATGCTTGGTTCAATAGTAACTCGAGGTGGAGTAGGAGCCATTTGTCACCTTTTAAGACCAATTATCAATCACCCCTCTACAAACTGGTGTAGATTCAATCAGCATACACAGGAAATTTCAGGCTGACAACTGACAACACAATTCAGGAGGAATATTTGCAATTTCCAAACTGTCCTTCTTGTACATGTCTCTTCGCTGAATGCATTATTCATGGCACGGAGCGGCACAATTGTCTGCTAAGCCGGCTAAAATTGGCTGAGGTTTTTTTTTTTTTTTTCCACAGCGACAATGACCCCATATAGGAGTGAATGAATGGCCCTAGGTCCAGCGAAAGCCTGGGCCAGTGGTAGTTAAGTGTGTGAATCACCAGCAAAGAGCCACTGTGCATTTACATCCCTGTGTGAATGGGAGAGGGAGAAGAGAGAGAGAGAGAGAGAGAGAGAGAGAGAGAGAGAGAGAGAGAGAGAGAGAGACAGAGAGAGAGACGCATTGAGGAGCACTCTCTCCATTCACTCCACTGTAGCCCTGACACAAAGGTTTTCTAGGGGAGAGGGGGAGAGAAAGAGATGGGGGAAGAGAGAGAGAGAGAGAGTCAATCCTTCTCCCTTTTACCCCCAGAGGGAAAAGGGAGACGTTAACTTTAAAGGAGCAGAAAGGGACTTAGGATATTGGCCAGTCCACTTCACTTACATCAGGGTCACTGAAATTCACCCATAGCAAAGAAGAATTATCCTTCACATCCATTTAAAATATATTTCAAGTGGTCAAAATTATATTTTGCTGATATGCTGTCAACAGCGCATATATATAAAACGTATTTCCAGTGTCCAAAATATACTTTGATTCAATGTCCTACTGGTACAAATACATTTTTGGTATATTATAAAACATCTCTAAACATATTCTGCAGTATTTTTGCAATATTATGGGACTGTCCTATGGGCTCTCCGCAACATGTCAAAGATGAAGAGATTGCACTTTAAAGGTGGGCACAGGATATATAGATGTAGATAGAGAGATGGGGGGGAAAGGGAAAGAGCTACGGGGCAAACTGTAGTCAACAGCGCCTCCTGGATCCACGCAACGTCCCACATCTGCGCCATGAGCCATTCAACACAGCCGGAGAAAGGGGGTGGGAATCAAATGACACTGGCACTATCACCAATGAATGAATGAATGAAATATAGTCAAGTCTACGTGACAGTTGTCTAGAAAAAGAAGCAAAGACGCGTGCATGAAAATGAACGTTGCACTTTAGATTATTGCATTCATCGGACGCTTTTTTTTTCTCCTCTCCCCTCTATCATTCATTATCTCTCTCTTGCTCTTTATCCCATCCCCCCGTTTCCTGCACCGGGCAGAGCATATTTAACTATTTCAGGTGATCGGGATATATTTCAGACAGTCTGGGGTTGTGTAATACAGACACGGGTGCTGCTAGTGCATGACAAATGTAGCTTATGGCTTGATAGCAAATGCGGTTATAGCAAAGTGACACGGTGTTTTTTTTTGGCGCAGACACTAGTGTGAAATGATATTGCAATCTTCCTGCTATTTCTTTAATATGAAAGGTCTGCTGGTGGCGGATAGGCAGAGGAGGACGTCAGCTCCCCTCGCAGACTAGATGGGACTATTGTCTCCAAACGAGACTGTCTGTGCGCCGCTTCCACAGCAGGCTCGCAGACTATATACTGTCTGAAAGTGGAGGCAAGATCCACATTTACAAAAGCTGTTTCTGCTACGAGGGAATGATCGGACAGAGATAAAACACTGTGCCAAACGGGTTTAAACGCACGGCCGTCAGTAAAACCCAAGCCGAAGATGAAATGTTCCGACAGTGTGGCAACAACGTTGTAACAATATCTATACGAAGTGGGAAACGCTCGTGACTAAAAAAACCCATAAATGACATCGCTTCTCGTATCAAAGTGGGCAACAGAAAGAAAAAAAAAAAGGCCCACAGACTTCTCCAGTCCACTGCTCACTTTCTTGGTTTCCCCAAACGAAACAGAACTACAGTAACCCAGTAATACATTTGACATGGCTCGTATACAGATAAACACCCGAGTAATATTCAAGTGAAAACCGCAGGAGAAATTGTATTAAGTCCGATAAGGTCACTAGCAGAGTCCCTTTAGGAATATTACAGGATTATGATGGTCATTTTTTTCGGTAGACTGCCGGCGATGTGCGCAGGATGTGCGCCACAAACTTTTCACCAATTTGAGCAGACAACTAAGCTAAATGACAGTGTGCACGTCCGATAAAAGGCATCATTCCTACCTGGTGGCTGGTCCATTTCTATGTAAAATATCAGCTCTGTGGAGTAGGGCATCATCACGTCCCTCCAGTCATCTTCCTCTTTATCCGTTGTCCAAACTGTATTATACATTGTTTTGTTTAACTTCTACTTCACGAACACACTTGTCTTAAAAAAAAGCACACGGAGAAAAACGACGAAAAACGACATATAAAAGACTAGATACCCCTATCTATCTATCTGCTAGAAAGTCTCCTCGTAGTATCTGAATTCCTGCTTCAGACTGGAATAAATAGACAACGAGCAGTTCTGTACAAGCACCGGGTTTCGACTGCTCCCTCCGACATAATAACATTAATAACTTTAAGCTCTTCATGAAGGCCCTCTAAACATGTCCTTAAACAGTCGTGCAGGCCAGAAAGTAGATGCCAGCTCTACTTTTCAGTCCGCTCTTCGCCGCCGGTGACACCGGGCTGCAGGCTTCATTTTAAGAACACTGACAGAGAGGCAGGGACAGTCTCGCATCGCCTCGGGAGATACCACTGTACCGGGAAGCGAAGGGGTGGTCCAGACCCCTCCAACCGTGACGCATCGGAAAGATTAGATCCACTGTGTCCTATCCACAAACAATGATAAACAATTACATGCACTGTTAATCGTATCTTCTCTAAGAGGGAAAATTATTTCACCCCTTTCAGATATTTATCGACATAGTTTCTGACCACCCCTCCTCCATTTTCCACAGACATAGTGGTATGGCCCCGTCTCCCCCAACCCACCAAGTTGAGGCGCTGAGAGCTGCCGAGCCTTGCGCACGCCCAGACTCTGAATTTCAAAGCCAATAGGAAAATTACTTTACTTCATCCTCTGAAGCGTAAGTTGCAAATTTTGTGGTTTTCCTACACGCCCTGCACCTTCCCGATGAGTGTATGTGGACACAAACGGCCTCTTGGCTGTTGAGTATTGGAGAAAAAAAGTCACAGTGGATGCTGCCCAGATGAAGATACATGTGATCAAGAGCGTCTTTGCACTCAGAATTGAACGGACAACTCAAAGCATATAACATATTGATAACACGTGAATAATACCAATAATACAAAAATGCCAAACTGATGAATTCATTGTGTCATTACTTTTGACTCATTTTGATTCAGAATATCACACCAGAATACACATCATTATACATTATACTTCTGTAGGCCTTTCTCACCATATGTTGCTCTCATGGTTACAGTGTGTAAACAGGCAGGCCCTGCAATCTCCTGAAGGTTGCTATTGTGCATGTGCAATGCACCTTTCTAGGACAGCTCTGCTTCCATGGCATCCACTTTGACTTTGACCAAGTGCCTACCTTTATCAGCCTCCGTTGAGGAAGCAGGGTGGCATAGTGAGTATGGAGACCTCCCTTCAGTCGGAGGACCGGGGGGTTTAAGCCCCCATGTCAGCGAATACTTTTCAAGAATACGTTGACTGAGGTTGCCTTTGGAGGACAATCAGTAGTCCATCAGTGTATTTCTTCCATCACTTAAGAGTGTGTATGGGTCCTGTGTTTTATAGTTGAATGGCTCCCCTGAGTGTGTGGGATTTTGTGTGTGTGTGTGTGTGCTGCAAGAGATCAGTGATTCGGAAAGAGACACAACAGTGTGGTATATCTCCCCGACACGTTCCCCCTGTGTAGGCCCTGACTCACTACTGTACACACATCTATCAAGGAGTGTGTGTGGTTAAACCTTTTTTAGGTGCAGATTGTACGCTTGCTGTCATGGGACAGACACAAGCAATATACTGAGGGAAGGATGGAGGGAGGGAGGGAGGGAGGGGGAGAGGGGAGAGAGAGAGAAAGATTGTAATCTGCCCGGCTGCAGTGCTAGACCAGAGTAAACGATGCTGGATAGACAGAAAGAAGACACCAAAGCAGGAGAGGGACAAGGGGAGTTGGAGGCATCGGTTCCTGAAGTTTGATGTGGGGGGGGGGACATATGTTTGGACGGACTGGTTAGCTTGATCACTGGGCTCCAACAGTGCTGGGACAACCTGACTGGACAACCTGAAGATGAGTAAAATAGATGCTATGGAAACACAACTATCATCTTGGGCACACTAGAGACCACACACACATGCGCGCACACACACACACACACACACACACACACACACACACACACACACACACACACACACACTCTAAGATAATATGCTATGTGGGATTGTGGGTTCAAATCTGTTTCATGACCTATGTGGCATATCATTTCCTCCCCCTTCTATGTTGTCTGTCTAATAAAAAGTAGCACACTTTTAGGGGAAAAGTGGGGCTTGAACAATGACTGGATCATCTGGTCCCCCCGAAGACCCAGCCAAGGCCCAGACTGGCCCAAACCCCCCCCCCAACAATCTACATATGATAATCTCCTATTAACAGCCTAATATCAATACAGCGTGTCTTCAGATGGTGGCACCAGTAATTACAGCTGGTCTGTCTGTCTGTGTGGTGGCCTAGTTCAGGGAGCAACAATAAATGAAAGGTCTGCTCCCCAATCTGCCGTCCATCCATTCTGTCCTCCGTCCCCATCCGCCCATTCATCCATCCATCCATCCATCCATCCCCTCCCTCTGTCTGGTCTGTCCGTCAGAAGAGAGGGGGAAGAAGAGAAGAGGAGGAGGGCTGTGAGTCCTCTTCTTGCCCCAGTAAAAAAAAAAAAAAGGGGGGGGGGGTGGGGGGGCTTGGGGAATGTCAGTGAATGAAATCTATTTAATGCAGCAGTCCACCGACACTGTGTGTGTGTGTGTGTGTGTGTGTGTGTGTGTGTGTGTGTGTGTACATGGGGGCGGTTGTTTCACAGATGGCTCGTGCTGGACACACACAGCCCACAGCTCCTCTCTGTCAAGTGTGTCAACCAGGTTTAATTGCTGCTGTGTGTGTGTGTGTGTGTGTGCGCGTGTGTGTGTGTTTGTGTGTGTGTGTGCGGCTGGACAGATGGATCTCTAACAATGACACAGGAACTGACTCTGCCCCTCCTCATACAAAGAGAAAGAGAGAGAAGGAGGGAGGGAGGGGGG
This sequence comes from Hoplostethus mediterraneus, assembly GCA_034670385.1. Classification (NCBI taxonomy): domain Eukaryota; kingdom Metazoa; phylum Chordata; class Actinopteri; order Trachichthyiformes; family Trachichthyidae; genus Hoplostethus; species Hoplostethus mediterraneus. The sequence goes on from JAXDDW010000008.1 coordinate 2,266,493, forward strand.
GAGAGAGAGAGAGGGAACACCAATGTTAATCTGTGGTGTCCCGACCATCAGCATCGGGGTCCCCAGGAACCTCCTCAACAATAATGGACATGCGTCCTATCTGCAGTATATGCATAATCACATATGAAGCAAGTATGTGTGTATTGCTGCCAACCCCCCCCCCCCCCCCCCCCCCCAACTCACCACCACCCAAAACCTCAATTTTTCAAACATAATTTGTTAATTTGCTAGGGGAGACGGTAAGTGATGCCAGCCCTGCCGTTCTCGCCTCCTCTCAAGCATCTGCTATACAGGTGGTGTGTGTGTGTATGGGTGGGTGGGTTGTGTGTGTGTGTGTGTGTGTGTGTGTGTGACAGTGAGAGAGCGAGAGAGAGAGACAGCGTGTTTGCATAAGACACAGAGAGAACGAGAGAAGAGAACCTGCGTGTGTGTGTGTGTGTGTGTGTGTGAGAGAGAGAGAGAAGCACAGATGACCTCCTGGGAATCAGGTGTTGAGTTTGCCATTTCTGTCGCCATAGAGACCAAAACATCCAGTGAGGCGCTAACAATGTCTCTTTTAAGGGGCTTTGCCACAGACAATGGTATTGTGTGAAAGCTCCTACCGTATGCCACCTACTAAATTATATGCAGGGGGAATGCATGAAAACCACGCACACACATTTAACCATTAAACACACCAAACACAGCTTTAACTTCCTTTTCCTTCAGTCAGATTAAACTGAGCAAGTATACTCAAAAAGCATTTCTACATAGCAGGCAGACAAAGCCAATGTCTAAATACGGCCCTGAAATAAGGCTAAAATCTTCAACCGTTAAATTGCTGTCCCTCCTTAAGAACAAGGAGTTCAGTAAACTGGATTTAATCAGTTTCTACATGTGTGCATAATCTATGTGCATCTGTGTTTGCAACACATTGGAGGTCACACACACCACCTGTGACCCAAGCTACACCATCCAAACCCCCACACTGGAACACCGAGACATTTTTCTTTAACCACGAAGCATAATGATCTGACTCAAATGCCCTTTTTTCCCCAACAGCTATTGTATCTGGCGAAATGAGATAGAAAGCCAGACGCAATGAAAAGATCGAGCGGAGCCACCGTGACCCTCCGACACCTGCGAGCGCTCGGCCTTATCGGCGCTGTTACGTGTGCGCGGGGACTCCTTCAGCTTAAACAAGTAAAGAAGAAACTTCAGGTGTGAGTGTTTCATCTCGGTGACGTAGAGAATATTATGGGGAAGACGTACTTTTATTTTGACGCATGAATACTGAGGTTGCCTTTGGAGGACAATCAGTCGTCCATCAGTGTATTTCTTCCATCACTTAAGAGTGTGCATGAGTCCTGTGTTTTATAGTTGAATGGCTCCCCTGAGTGTGTGGGATTTTGTGTGTGTGTGTGTGTGTGTGTGTGTGCTGCAAGAGATCAGTGATTCAGAAAGAGACACAACAGTGTGGTATATCTCCCCGACACGTTCCCCCTGTGTAGGCCCTGACTCACTACTGTACACACATCTATCAAGGAGTGTGTGTGGTTAAACCTTTTTTTAGGTGCAGATTGCACGTTTGCTGTCATGGGACAGACACAAGCAATATACTGAGGGAAGGATGGAGGGAGGGAGGGAGGGAGGGGGAGAGGGGAGAGAGAGAGAGAAAGATTGTAATCTGCCCGGCTGCAGTGCTAGACCAGAGTAAACGATGCTGGATAGACAGAAAGAAGACACCAAAGCAGGAGAGGGACAAAGGGGAGTTGGAGGCATCGGCTCCTGAAGTTTGATGATGGAGGGCGGGTGGTGGCATCGTCGTCTCGTGGATTTGGAAACAACGGCCCATGAACACGTGAGCGGAGGGTTGAAGGATGTTTCACTGTACAACGATGAGACTGCGGTCTGCTCACTGCTCGGTCTATTTCGGTGCTTATTATCCATAGCCCTCAGCGCTTTCATATTTCGTCTGCCACCGTAATAACTAGAGTGGAAAGTACAATTTAACTGTAGACACGAATAGGCTGTTCCCCGTGCAGTCCCCACGCTAAACATAGACATTGGTGGAGTGGGGGGGGGATGGCACACACACACACACACACACACACACACACACACACACACAGAACACTTGCGTAATATGGCGCGGCACTTTTGTATATATTATGCATAAGCATTTTTTTGAGGGTGCACTGTTTCGGGTGCAGGGGCATACACAGTGCGGTCGTTACGTGCTTTCACTCCTGGCTACAAGTGTTAAAATGTGAGGTGATCACTTTTTTTTTTTTTTTTTTTTTTTTAAAACATGAGCATCTCTCTCAATTTCTGTTGTGATGCAAAAAAAAAAAAAAAAAAAAGTGCCTGGATAAGCCAAACGGAGCTCACGGTTACCTGGAGCGGTCGGTGTGTATGTGTGTGTGTATGCGCACAAGCATGCCTCCATCTGTGTATATGTACACCAAGCATGCATACTGCCTGTTTATGAGTGTGAAATAGTATGTGAATGTGTGTGTGTGTGTGTGTGAGCGCATGCATGCATGTTTCCATGAGTGAGAAAGTGTGATTTCATGTGTGTGTGTGTGTGTGTGTGTGTATTATGTACGGCATACGGAAGAGTCTCCTGCATGTAATCACAGCGTCAGTGTGACCGAGCCACTGCAGTGAGCCATGCAGAGAGGCCATATTTTCTGCTACAGTTACATATGGCAGCTGAAACACTGGATGCCACTTCCACCCCCCGTATCGCTGTTGATTTCTGGAAACCTCTTAAGTCCAAATTTCATGATTTCCCTGCTTTCACATGGATTTAAGGGCTAGGTGGTCCCCTGTGTGTAAACTACATTTTAAAACCCCGTGCTGCATAAAATTCAATTTAAAATATACATGGGCATCAACTAGAAAATAGGAAATCTTTTCCTAATTCTTGAAAATACAAGGTTGGGCTTGCTGCAACCTTGTATTTTGGGGCATTAGTAACCTTGTGGATGGAGCAATAGCCTTCATCCTCGTCTCTGGGGCAGCAGACTATAAAGCAGCGCTTCTAACTTCTCAGCCTAGGATGAGTCTCAGAATGAAAACACATTTCTGCTATTGCTATGTTGGGACTCTCTGGCAATACGCACGCAGCACTGTGGATCCAACAGTTTAAGAAGACATTTACTAAGGAACATCTACTGAACGCTACGCCGTACATCTCTCTTCTTCTAAAAACAGGGTCCTTTACGAATGGAAGGTCTCTGGGGCAGCAGACTATAAAGCAATGCTTCTAACTTCTCAGCCTAGGATGTGAACCAGGGTAAAAACAGGGTCCTTTACTAAGGTAAGGTACATGTTTGAGTGTGGGTCCCTGGGTGAGAAAATAAAAGTCCCAATTGAACCCCATGTCCAGAAAAAGGAAGTTCAGGAGACCACTGCTAAGTACTTTTTTTCTTTTCTGAGTGAATTAGCCTCTCGAGGGGTAAGACCTAGCTTAAGCTTCCCTACAGGAAATACTGTGCTGTACTACACATCATGGAGGCTTTCAGCGTTTGATCAGGCCTTTTGATGCACTGCAGCCTCTGGTGGGATCCTGCACGTTGGATTTACATCGGCTGCTTTGGTCTTATAGTGAGCTGCGTGCTGGCCGGGAGTCATGTGCGCTCCAAGTCAAGCAAACCGATTAGCTTCGCTGTCTCAAAGTTTCCAGCTCAGCTAATTCAATGAGAAGCTCCAGTTCTAGTCCTTCCTTTTTCCTTTCCTCTGCTATCCTGCCCTTTCCTCTCCCCTGCCCCGATCTATCCATCCTCAGTCCAATGATCCGTGGTACTGATTGCTGTTCTGAATGGATTCAATTCCTTTTCTGGCATCGATTCATCCTGTCTGGCACAATCAAACCAATAAAACTGGTCCAACTGTGTAAACTGCACACCGTCTTTACAACGCGTGCAGGAAAAAGAAAATGCTCAAAGTAACTGAAAGGATTTCTATTAATTATTGACACTGGTCTGCTGAGGAGCCGGTGTGTGTCTTCCTGGTCTGCTGTTCAGAAACTGAGTACATGTACAACTGAGTGTTGGAGTACATGAGATATTTCCTAATGCTTTTGAAAACGCGTTTGCAACGCAGTTTTCTTGTTTAAGGGGGTTTAAAAATACAAATACTTCCAGTCCAGTGTAATCGTCTTTTACGTCTCCCCTGGCCTCCATCTCTTACCCCTCTCCAATCTCTCCGTCCTCCCCAAATCTCTCTCTCTCTCTCTCTTTCTGGGCGCCTCAGACAGAGTGCCAAACAGGGATATAGCCTGGGAGCAGGCAGAAAGGGGAGGGCAGGAGATAGACGACTCACTCTCTCACACACACACGCGCACGCACACACACACACCCACACACACACTCCAACCCAACCCATATCTCTATGCCCCTCCTCCTCCTCTCTTTCTCCTCTCCCCTCTCTTTCAGATTGCAATATCATGCTGGCACAGACTGAAACTCTCTGCAAGCATCTTGCTCTTCTCTCTGTTTCTGTCTATTCATCCGTCTGTCTCTTTTGTCTCACTCTCTTTGAGGTGAGCGGGCAGACAGACAGACAGACAGACAGCCAGCCAGTCAGACAAACAGGCTGATATTAAGGCACGCCAACAGACAGACAGGCAGGCAGATGCTGCAGGAATATAGACGGACATGGTGCGACTGACACACGAGTACACAGACTGGCGGACGGACAGAGCAGAGGACAGACAGACAATTCACCGTCTCTCTCTCTCTCTCTCTCTCTCTCTCTCTCTCTCTCTGGGCAGCCAGACAGAGCGGAGCAGACGAGAGCTGACTCGGTAACGGGTGATGTCATCGTGCAATGTGAGCGTCCCTATGGCCCTGGTCCCATGATGCAACACTCTGGTGACACTCTGAAACAGGTTGCTGCTGCTGCTGCTGCTGGCGGCACCCAAAACTGCTGAGCCGCCCCTCTCTCTCTCTCTCCCTCTCTCTCTCTCTCTCCCTATGCATGTTTCTAACACCTCTTGTTCTCTCTGTCTCACTCTGCAGCTCTCTCCATTCTCTGCCCTACATATTTCACCTCCCGCTCCCTCTCTCGATAGCTTTTCTTGTTCTCTCTTTTGCTTCCCTCTTTATATCTCTCAATTTCTCTGCCCTACATTTCCATTATTTCAGAGTCTTTTCATTTGATCAGACCCCCCCCCCCCCCCGCCTCTACTCCTTTCTCTCTTCTATATTTGCTCTCTACCCACACAGACCCCCCCCCTCCCCTCTCTCTCTCTCTCTCTCTCTCCCCTGGTTGTCAAGGCAGCAGGGCACCATGGCTCAGCATTACTCATGCAGGAGCACAGTCAGCCAGCCAGCCGGTCAGACAGACAGACAGACAGACAGGCAGGCAGGCAGGCAGGCAGGCAGGCAGACAGGCGGAGAGCCAAGCAGGCAGGCAGGCAGGCAGTAAGTCAGCGAGGAAGCAAGCCAGCCACCGAGCCAGTCGGGCCGGCCTGGTCTGAGGAGAAGACAAAACTGGCTGCACAGTTAACTCTTTCCTCTCAGCGCACGACACAGATCGCTTCCTCCGTCTTAACCCTCTCCTCACCACACCGACTGTTCAAGTCTTAACGGGACAGGTTCACATTTTGAGTTGAAGTATGTTATTCTTCTCAATGTACCGTATGGGAATAAAAGCCTGAACGGTGCATACATCAGAGACCGTTTAATGACTGTATAGAGACTGTGAAAGCACACAAACCTATTTGAGTTTGTGTGTGTGTGTGTGTGTCGACTTCCCTTTCAATCCTTTGAGGCCTTGTTTTATCAACAGCTCCCGAGCAATGATCAAGCACTCATAGAGACAGCAGCGCAGAGGCAGAGCAGCCCTGGATGAGATTACAGTACAAAACAAACACCACCACCACCCCCCCCCCCGCCTTCCTGTCTTTCCCTGCCCCACCTACAGCTCCCCTTTCCCTTTCTTTTCATGTCTCTTCTCTCTCCCTCACGCTGCCTCTTATTCTCTCTCTATCATTCTGCCTCTCTCTCTCTCTCTCTTTCTGTAGGCCTCACTAGTTTTACATGCATGCAAGCACGTCAAGCTGCAAAACCCGCCGCACCGCTCCCGCGAGCCTTTTGACTGCATCAGAAATCTGTTGAAATAACAACGACACGTGTTGCTAAGTACACACCTTTAATCTTGTTTAAATGCATCTCGGACCAAGTCTCATGACCGTCTGCAGGCAGGGCTGACCCGCCGTGAACTGGACTAGCCGCGCAGGGCCGCTCTCCTGCTGTGACCTGGGCTGGAGGGGATTAGCGAGGCAGCAGAAGCTAGGTGTGTCATCCCTTCAAGGTCTGTCGGGGTGAGGAGTGGAACGAGCAGCGAGGGCTGAGGCCTGGGCCTGGGATTAGCAGAACGGTGCCGATCCTTAAGGGAAAGGCAGGCTGGGGACTGTCATTGTCTGTCTAGGTGTCTTTCTCCCTCTATACTTACTATGCTGTGCTTTTATGAGTGATGTGAGTGAGATGGATGTGTTCTTGTTGCCTTTCTCTGTTGTGGTGATGTGAATCAAGCACTTCATACAAGAAAGTGCGTTACAAGTGGAAGTGGTTGCGAGCTCTATTTGCATCCTTCCTCTGTGGACGCCGTTCAAATCACTTGTTAAGAGTATCTGCAATTGTGCAATTATACCATGCAATGCGTCGCCGTGTCAAAAACTCACACCGTCGTTACGTCTCGACACGTCTCACAGAAACATCTCACCTGTCTGAGTAATTCTCCAACCCCCAACCCTCCTCAATTGTGCTGTGCTGTTCTTCTATACGTTTAATAATGTATAGAGAATGTTGAGAAAACCTTCACACGGTGCTATCACCAGAAGAGCCTGGTTAGTATCTGGCTGCAGGGCTTCCTCCAGGCCAGGCCAGAAGACAATATGGGGTCAAACAGGGAGACTAAAGGCTTTGTTTTGCTGTGGCTTCAATTTGACATCGATGCTTGTTGAACAATTCAGATTTTCACCATCTTTTGACACAGGGTAATACATTATTTTACCTCTCAAATCTTCACAGCACGGTTAAATGTAATTACACATCCTGAATTTAAAATCAGTTGCAAGAGAGCTGCACACTGGTAGTGACAACAACCAAAACCAAACTAGACCTAAAGAGCAAACCTGCAAGGCCCCCCTTAAGCAAGGGTCACAACCTGTGTGTGCTCATCATCATCAGGTTTCAGAATCAGGGCTAAGCCAGTCATCAGTGCGGCAGTAGCCAAAAGGTCAGAGAAGTAGGCTTATGACCGAAAGGTCGCACGGGTCAAATCCCTGAGACCAGCTGGGGAAATCCGCGGGTGAGTATTGAATGAGGGATGTTATCCCCTTAATCAGTAACTAGCCTGAAGGCGTCCTTGAGCAAGGCATCCCCCAACTGCTCCAGGGCAGCTGGTCCCCGGAGAAGACTGTGGGAAGACCGGGAGGCTTCCAGGTGTGAATGTGTTACTGAATCAGTTTTGCTTAAAAAAACGATATACAGTCCATGTTCTTTGGACAAGAATATTCAAGGTTGCTTGTTGTTAAAATACAGCCACTTCTGCATGATAAGCATGCAGCACATGAATACCCACTGACCTCTCCTCCTCTTCCAACACCCAGAAACAGATCACGGTTGACTGGCACTGGTAATGGCCTCGTTTCCACAGCATGGGAAAATGAGGCTTTGAAGGCCAGGGCCAACCCAAAGTGTTTAAGAGCACCGTGACAGGATCAAAAATACTATTCATGTATTCAAAACTACCAGCATATCAACCTAGACCTCTCTTACAGCTGGTCTAACAAGGTAGAATTTAATCTATTTTTTTCACTTAATCACTTATCCCCCTCAACGCTGGAGCTTCATGATTAGTTCGGCTCCAGAGGAAAAAGTCACAAGTATGTCCTTGCTTGGGCTATCGCAAAACGGCAGGTCATTTGAAGTGAGCAATGAGATAAACAGTAACCCCCCCAGCAGCCTATAGAGGATGTTTGTGTGTGTGTGTGTCAGTGTGTGTGTGTGTGTGTGTGTGTGTGTGTGTGTGTGTGTGTTGGGGTGGGATGTCTAGGGTGGCAGGTGTACAAACAGATTCACCCTGAAATCCAAAAGGGACAGGCCCAGTGTTTGTCACACTCACACACTGCCTGCTGTGGGGGACAAAGATGTAGGGTCACCAAGCACACAGGGGCATAGTAACACTAACACACACACACACACACACACACACACACACACACACACACAGATTACTGTAGTTCCATGACACCCACAGCTCACACCAGACTAAATGAAACACGTCAGGCTGAGCCAACCTGACCGATGCCGCCTGAGATGAGAGGGATTCCAACACCTCGCGGCGGAAATGAAGGATTTGCTGGAGGAGAGGAAAAGTGAGGGAAGAGAAGGAAAGGGGCGTGCGAGGTAAACAAGACGGTCCTTTTTGCGGTGGGTAAAAAGTATGCCGCGATACTACTGCCAAGTCCCCGGAGCTGGTGCCGCTAAGCTAAGCGGTGTGGGAGAGGCAGAGCAGACACGGGGGTCCGAGTGTGTGTGTCGAGCAGATACTGGACTACGCTGAGGGAAGTGATGTGAGCAGAAGAAACTGAGTTAGCGTTGGGGAGCAATTTAACATGGTGTGTCGAGGCAGTCATTGTAAAAGCCCCCCCCCCCCTCCCTGTCATGACTGGATGCAGTGAAGCAGAACTAAATAAGCTCATCGTTACACAAAACCCACACCTTTCAGATAATTGGTTCTGGTGCTTTAACGTTCCTCTAAGAGAGACCCCGGTGCAGCCAGCACTTGGAGTAAATATATACATATGATTTATATAGAAATATGGTTGTTATGCGCTAGAAAAACACTTTATTTCATTCAAAAAGCGATAAGATAAATGACTGCCTCCATATGTTCGGTCCTAGGCAGAGGGTGATTTCATTTCTCAAAAGGTGAAGAATGGGAGTAGTATTTTCCTGCCCGCTATTCCCCTTGGAAAATTTAAATCAGAAAGTACTTTTACTTTTTACAGAGGAGTGTCGAACACTAAGTTGGTGTGTTGAGTTAGTCAGCGCCGGCAGCAGCCCTCTCCATCACAACCCAGATATTTCAACATTAAGCCACTCAGGGCCAATACAGTACAGTATAGGGCTTGTTTAAGATTAACTCACGAAAATGTCTGCAGATGATGAATATTTGTGATATTAAATATTTAAAGAATAAGTCCTTCCTTGTTTTGTAACAGAATATTTATTGGAAATATATGCACATACATATAAATACAGTTATGGCAGAAATAAGGAAGCAAAAGTTAAAAACCAGCTAGAAATCAGGGGACTGAAGTAGACCCCCTAAACCAACTGGTCTCAGAACAGCAGTGGCTATTCTAAGATACTTAGCCTACCAAGGTCTAAGAGACAAGGTAAAGGTCAGAGAACAGTCTGTGTGTGTGTGTGTGTGTGTGTGTGTGTGTGTGTGTGTGTGTGTGTGAGAGTGTGTGTGTGTGTGTGCGCGTGTGTGCATGTGTGTGGTTGTGCCAGCCTTTGGCTCCATCCTTGAGACAGCCGGGCTGAGGATGAAGGACTGGAAGACAGACAGACAGATATGTGATATGTGAATGTACAGCGTGTACGCAGACCTGCAGACGCAGGAGCATAAATCAGGCTTTAGAGTGACAAAGAGTGGTTGTGTCAGAGCTCTCAGCGGGTGTGAGCAGGGTGTGATCAGCTTGTGATCCACTAGATATTAGATTAGAAGTGAACCGGGGTGAGGTGAGGTGAGGGGGGGTGAGGGGGAGGGGGGGGTAAATGGACAAAAAGAATTGCTTAGCAATGTGGAAAGAGGCAGACAACCTCTCTTTATTCTCTCCCTCCCTCCCTCTATCTAACCTCCCCTTCTCCCCTCCACTCACCGGCCAACGCATTAAAACAGTGAGAAGAAACTTAACATGAATTAACATGTTCACATTCATTTTGAAAATGAATGCAGAGACAGCCATGTGGACATGAAGGAGGCTCAGCAGGCCGTGGGGGAAAGCAACTCCAATCAAAGTTTTTACAGAAGCCAGGCAAAGGAGGATAGAGAAGAGCGTGCATCTGCACATGACACGGCACCTCATTACATTTCATTTTCCTCCTTCTCCAAAAGGCTGCTAGATTTAGCACCCAAGCATATGATAGCAAAACCAGCCGTGCGTACACAGCGGTTTAGAGTTCATCGTAATCGCTCACGGTATTTTGCTGCATCATGCCTTAACCTCAGGAAACACCACAGAAACTCGTGTAACCGGTTCGTCATCACGCTGATCGTGACAAATGACATTTTGACAGTTTATGTGTCACTATGGTAACTAAAAGTGATCAAAGGCAACAGCAACTGGTGAGGATGGCGGTAGTAGTGGAGAGTTACACAAGGCTCGCAGGGCAGGGTGTGAGCTACTGTTTTGGCTCTCTGCTAGCGATAACCGACACCACTGTGAGTGTGTGTGTGTGTGTGTGTGTGTGTGTGTGTGTGTGTGTGTGACACGGCCTCTCTTCGTGACACAGTGGCCAATCACACTGAATAATTGAGAGGCCTTGAAGGGGCCACATCACTTAGTTGCCCCGATGGAGACAGATGTGACGGATACTGTGTTTGTGTGTGTGTGTGTGTGTGTGCAAATCTGTGTATGCCAGGTATATCATCCCTCATAATCAATCACACAGAAAGACATCAAGTTATTTCAGTAAAACAGATGGAAAGTAAATGCTTCACTGTGCCGAACTAAAATCTGTTATGAATAAGTTGCAGATTCATTCAAAATATTCAGCAAGACACTAAAAGTTATTCAAGCCGGTGAATGTGGAGATGTCATCATGTTATTTCTATTATACACTGAGTTTTGTTAGATAATCCCAGGAAGACAGCATAAGTCTGGCAGTCTGTCTGGCAGAATACGCCTGGCTTTAACTCATACAGCTGGTTTAGCTAGTTAACATAGAGACTTAACATCAACTCTTCTATGAACAGACTACAGTAGGGGTGGGCGATGATCGTGTTTATAACCGTAATCGCGATTTAATTATGCAATCGTGGCAAAGAGCATCTGGTCAATTTCAAAATAAAACAAATTTCAAAATAAAACAAAACAAATAAAATAATCGTTCATTAATCGTAATCGAGGTAAAAGTTTGAAATAATCACAATATTGATTTTTAGTCATATCGCCCACCCCTAGACTACAGTATGATTTTTTTTTTTAATACTAGCGACTGGCATATGAATAAGCACTCAGATCCAAGTTGAGAACCGTCCCGAGGGCCTGGCCTAGATCTCCCCCAGGTCAGTTCAGGATACCGGGGGCATGGAAGAGCAACAACAACAGGGGTAATCCAGGATAGCTTAATAGCTAGGTAAGACTAATGGGAAATGAACTGTGTGTCTCGTCCATAAAGTCATGGATCTAACACACACACACACACACACACACGCACACACACACACACACACACACACACACACACACACAAACACACAGACCTGGGGTAATCAGTGCTAGGTTTAAGTCTAATGGGACTTTAAGTGCTCTCCTCATTGTGCCTGATTAAGACCTTTTTGGTAGAACTCTCCTTCCTGTGTGGTCTCCTCTCTATCTTTCTCTCTCTCTCTCACAAACCTCATCCTACTTTATCATTGGCCAGCTGTTACCTAAGCCCCGGTCGTTTACCCTGCCCCAAGCCAATCAGGCTAAGAGGCCATATGTCGCCGAGAAAGACCGAGCAGATACAGTAAAACGTTGTGAACTATTGCCTGCTGCGTGAGGCCGTTGCTCGGAAAAGTTCCCCCCCTCGTGTCATATACTGACCTTTCTTCCCTCTGACGCACATTCTCTATCTGTTTCTCTCTCTCTCTCTCTCTCTCTTCCCTTGCATCTCTCTTTACTCTTTGTCTGTACACTGGTATCAGGAGTGTGGCACCTCACTCCAATCTGGGCCACGCTGTCAACCACACGCGCTTTCAACAGAATAAGTTGTACCGCTGACAAGTGGACGCTGTAATCTTGGAAGTCCTGGGAACACATTTAGGAAGGCCATACCAAGTTACCAGGAGCAAAGGGCAAGACTTGACATTCATCTTTCACCCACAATACGTTGTCTTTAAAGACCGCAAAATATTGGATCCAAGCCAAATATCACGCAAAAAAATAGGTCAAAGTTACAGGATCAAATAAAATGTGTGTGTGTGTGTGTTATGCAATGACAATAGTGTGTGTATATGCTTTCTTGTGTGTGTGTGTGTGTGTTGGTGCTGAATATGCTGGTTTAGCTCTCTCTCCTCCAGCTATGGTCAGATTGTGTAATAAGATTAGCGGGGTCAGCTTAACATGTATTAATCAGGCTTTACACAGAGAGAGAGCGCCTGATACAGTCAGCTTTATCCAGCTGGAGGCAAGACCGTTGCGCTCTCAGTGTGTCTGTGTGTGTGTGTCTGTAGTGCCTAGAGGACTCCCCTCAAACCCAATGGATCTAAAACTTATATTCACACACACACACACACACAAGCTCCATGGGAAATAACACGTTAACAGGGTTGGAGCTTCTATTGCCAATGGGAACGCCCATAAAATAACAAAAAAATGTATGTTACTGTAAGGCGCTTTAGCTTAATGCGCCCACCAAATGGCCAAACACACACACACACACACTCACTCACACTCATATATGCTTGCTCACACAGTATACATGTGAAGATACACAGGTGAAAATATCCACTGCATATGTCTTTAGGATTCCTGTCACCACCTGAAGGTTACCTGGAGCTCAAGTCTCTCTCTCTCCCCCATATACATGAACCCTCAAATACAGAGCACATGTGGAGTATATAGGGTTCCATTGAAATTGTGGTGAAGGTACCTGGGGTGATTTTCTGGTTTCAAAAATCAAACTCTTCTGAATGCAAACTAGGTGATTGAGCAGTACAAGGTCATATGTATGGAGACCAGAATGTGGATTAGTAAGATCAGTGAGCCGTGTGGTTCTCTGTTGAGGGAGCGCTCTGCCTGGCAGCGATGTGACGTCCACTCTGCCCACCAGAGGACTGAGTCAGTGCTTGGAATGTGGAGATGTGTTAATCAACACTCGCACGATTTTAAATGGAGTGTAACGGTGTGTGTGTGTGTGTGTGTGTGTGTGTGTGTGACCAGAGGGTCTTATCGGGTTGAGCAGCTGTTTCCTGCTCAAACCCAGTGGACAGCAACACCAGACCACTGACTGGCCACAGGGCATATGAATGTGTGTGTGTGTGTAGAAGTAAAAACATTGCCTAAACTTCAGTGTAAATGTATACGTGTGTTGCAGGTTTAAATACATGCGAATGCACAAATGTGTGTGTACAGTGTGTGTGTGTGTCCAAAATGATGGATTAGCCGCCAACGTTTGGAGGACCAGTGGAAATATAGCATGAAAGCCCTGCCCCGGGGCGGATCGGAGAGACGCTACGAACAACCGGCGATGAGTGTCTTTGTGTGAGACATATGTGTGTGTGTGTGTGTGTGTGGGTGTGTGTGTGTGTGTGTGTGTGACATGCTTATGTGTGTGTTGTGACATGTACGGGTGCTTATCTGGGCATCTGTGCATCCAGATGCACACCCGCTTTAGCATATAAATTGACCCGTGCAGGCACACACATACACACACACACACACACACACACAAACATGAGTTGACATTGTGTAGATATAACACAATTGTCACATTATGTCACATTGTAAGTGTGACATAATGTTTCGGCCCAAATAAGGGGTTTAGGATCTAATGTGAATGAATAGGGGGGTAAAATAATCCACATCCAGCGCTAATATTGACAATTTTTGCTTTGCTTCCTCCATTAGGTGTTTTTTTATTTGTTGAGGCGGATCCTGATCCTGATCCTGATCCCGATCCTGATCCTGGTGGGTTTTGAGGCTGCGATGGATAAAAAAAAGACAATCGCTAGCCATACTTAGCTTAGCATTCCCTTCGTGACCCGAGGATAACGCGACCACGACACCATGTTTGACAAAACATTTGTTAAAACTTCAATCATCTGTTACAATGTGTGCTATCCTTGTATATATATGTCATTTCGACTTTTCATTATTTCACCGATTTCAAGAAAATCCCATTCATTTTCGCAATAGCCAGAAAAGAAATAGTATCCGGATACAGTCTGACAGCCCTGAAACACTTGGGAGGACTATATATAAGTGTGTAAGACATAAGTAAAATTCTCCTACTCACTCTCCAGAATTTCTCCTCGGGGATCAATAAAATATCTATCCATGTATGAAAATGAAAGCAGCACCTAGCACATATGGACTTTTCATTTTTACAGCCGTTTATGAATTGTTTAAATATTTAATCATGTATTTACTGCTTGGTATAAAACTGAGTTACACATTGCCAAAAACATCCTGGGCTGTATGAGAGCTAACATTTAAATCTAGTGCCTTGTGGATTGAAGTGCTCCCGTATGTGTGTGTGTGTGTGTGTGTGTGTGTGTGTGTGTGTGTGTGTGTGTGTGTTATCCAACTCCAGCTGCCTTTTAAAAAGAGAGAGTAGTATCAGCTGATTTGGGGCGAGTGCAGCCTGTCTCTCTCCTGCCTCCCAGTGGGACAGCATGCAGGATGGCACCAAAAGACCCGGTGCAGGGTGAGACGTGGGTAGGCACTCACCAAAACACACACACACACACACACACACACACACACACACACACCGCGAGAGAACCTGAATTCTCCTTCATTCTGTGGAACATTTGACCAGTGCAGATGAGCATGAGGAACCAATTCACTGGGCCTGATTGTGGTATTAAGGAAAGATAAATACACAATGGAGCATGCACCTTCTTTTCAGCCATTGTTGAAGGGGAATATACACAGGCTGTGCCACTTGAGCTGAACAACCCACACACGCAAACGTGCCCGCAGCACACACACACACACACACACCATCATCATCATCATCATCATCATCATCAGCTACCACACGCACCCACAAAAACAAACCTTGCCCTCTGACAGTGATGAATGCTGGATTAAATTGTCAACACACTAATCTGACAAGTTGAGTCACCGCAATACTGCTGAGGGCATGAACATGCGCGCACAACACACACACACACACACACACACACACACACACACACACACACACAGGAATATGACATTGAATTTCCCCAAAGTGTAGATCTGGCCTTCACCCAGAATATGCTGGCAAGTGGAGAATTGTCCTCGTTTACCCTCTTTCTATCCTTAAACAGATTTTTGTGTGCAAATCTTTAAAAACACAATTCAATCTCAAACTGGTTATCGGGGGGAAGGGAGTCATATTTGACCATTTCTATACAAGCGGGGGGCTCTTACATTTTTCATTTATTTTTTTTTGTTCAACATGTTTGATTTATTCTATCACCCAAGGACAAAGACTCATTTAAAGTACAACTCTTGTTGCAACAGCCTTGTAACACATTGTGAATCCCAAGCCGTATCTGAAGGGCCCCATAGATCACAACTCACTCCTTAGTTTGAAATATCCACGCTTCAATCGAGGTCGTTCATCAACCAGCAGTGGAATTACCGATGTTTGAGTGCCATGGTTCATAAGTTTGAACCCGGGCTGCAATGTGCCAGGCCTCTTTCAGGCACATGGCTGTCTAACCAGGGGGGAGGGGGGGGGGGGGAACCACATGGAATCTGATTCTTCCCTGTTCAGACAGCCGTGAAGAGATCACACACTGGCTGCAAAAAAAAAAAAAAAAAAAGTCAAAACTCAGTGTAATTAAATTGGAACTACATAACGCAGACCGCAGATGTGATCCTGCTTTAATGCCAACATGTTTCCTGAGACTCCTCCATGTATTTTCAGCAACACCATTACACACTGAAATAGCATCCCAGTGCACATTTACCAAATGGACAATAACTTAACGCAAAATAAAAGGTTTAAACTCAAGGGATCCTTAAAAACGATCTTCCTGTTTCAGGCAGAGACATCGATTAAAAGCATTTCAGTGGCTGCTCCAAAATAAGAGCCTAATAAGAGCCTCCAAAATAATAATCCTGCTTCAGAATAAGAGCCAGAACATGGCACCCAGTACAACCAGGCCAAACTCTCTCTATCAAGGGCTCCGGTTTCAGGACAGGAGCCTTTCCTCCCATCACCCCCATCAGCGGACAGTATGGTGGGTCCTAGCGACACTCCCCCGCTTAGATTAGGCCTTGAGAAGACCAGACCGTCCTGCTGGCTTTTTATGATGTGTGTGTGTGTGTGTATGTGTTATCTTGTCCCAAACCCCTCTCTCATTCATTCCTCTCTCTCTCCTCGTACCCTATTTTTCTCTCTCTCTCTCTCCCTTCATCTATCTTTCTATATGTCTCTCTCCCATCTGTGTGTGTGTGTGTGTGTGTGTGTCTTCTCTCTGTCAGATCCTCTCTCTGTCAGCGTGTCACGGGGGCTTGCTGCGGGAACATCAAGCTAACATTAATGACAATGATGTGCCAGTGACATCTTTCACTCTGACACTGGCCAGATGCACATATGCCTGCAACACTGTGCTTTCATCAATGAATGACAACCATGTGTGTACGTGTGTGTGTGTGTGTGTGTGTGTGTCAGCTCCCCTACTGTGCGTGAGCAGGAAAGAGAGATAGAGATGACAGAAGGAAAGCAGGGTAGAGAGAGACAGACAGACAGAGAGAGAGAGAGAGAGAGAGAGAGTAGAGATAGATGCCGAGAGGAGGAAGGGGGTTAACAAAAAGAAAAGGATGATATGGAGATTTGGCATTGAAAAGAGAGAGAAAGGGAAGAGAAAAGAAAAAGAGAGCGACATCTGCTCCTGCTCCCTTCAAACCGATGTGACACATGAGGGAGGATGTCTGCCCGGCTGCCTGAATTTATTACACTAATAAGATTCTCCTCCGCTCCCAAAGAGTCCCGCCTCAGCCTCGCTGTATGTTGAACAAACACTGTCAGACCTGCTCGACAAAAATCTATACACTTCACACTGAAACTCTTGACTCCTTCTCTAACATCGTTTTAATGACATTTTCTTTTGCCTAATTGGATGGCGTGCAGTCAAAAAGGACAGAGACTGACATGAGATGTACTTGAACCCACCGTTTGGATGAGGCCACACAGAAAACCTCAAACCCATTTTGCCCTCTGTGTAGAAGGATGTAGATTTCAAGCGAGATTTCAAGCTAATTCGGCCGAGATAAGTCTGCCTAGCACAGATTCAAAACGTTGCCATAGAAAATCCTTTTTCTCAGAGTCTTTTTCAGAGCACCTTTGAAGGAACGGGAACTTTGGTGCATCGCCGGTTTTGAAGAAAATCTTGCAATATTAATCGTCTTATGCCCTCTGTATCAATGACACAGCAGAGATACACCACGTGCATCTCGGGTACATTCACATATGTTTTTGAAAAGTTTGCAGATGGGGGGAAAAAAAAAAAGAACTAAAAAAAACCTTAACTCCTTACAGACTCAGAACGCATGTAAAAGTGATGCTTAGCAGGCAAATGCTCAGAACGTATTAAAAGGGTTTGAAACTTCAGAGAATTCAGACTGATGAAATATCTTCAACATGTCTGCCTGTGGCGTGGGGGAACTCGTGTTTTCGGAACCAGGAGTACCAAGACGGCAACTACAGTTTTAAATGATTACTGCTCAATCCTGCAGATAATTCAGAACGTGTCCGGAAAAAAAGAAAAAAAAAAATCACATCACCGGTAACTAACTGCTCGTCTCGGGAAAGGTCAGACAGCGCTGATGACGGAGAGACTTATCGAGTACGTCCCGGCGTTTACGAGGCTCGGACAGCTAACCCGAGCGTCCTTTTTCCTCTCCTGTCCCATCTCCGGGGGTTTTTTAAGAACTTTATTATCACTGGCTAATTGATTGTCAACAGCATGAAAAGCAACATGCAGATGCAGCTAAACAGCCCATTGTGGTGGTGTGGGGATAATTAATGGCGAGGAAGGAAAGAAGAACAGGGATATTAGAGAACAATGGGAGCCCGTACATACACAGCAGCGAGCAATAAAGGAAGACAGAACAAAAGCAATATTATAGAGAAAAGGGGGGGGGGGGGGGACAATCAGAATGAGGCTGGACTGGGGAGTGAGGCGTTGGGTGAGAGTGTGTAAGTGTGTGTGTGTGTGTGTGAAGCGAATTGGCTAAGAGGAGATGAATAAGGAAAAATGGGCTCAGGGATTAATAATTAAGAGCGTGGCACACACACACACACACACTTGCTCACTCAGAGTCACACTAACATACAGTCAGTCATGACACAGATAAAGGATAATGCCTCTCCAGACAGCCCCCCCCACCCCCCCCCCCCCCCCCCCTTCCTTTATTAAAGCAGTGTGCTGCTGCTATGTTGGGCTTATCGCCTGGACACAGGGCACCATTCTCCACCACAATATCATCATTATTTACACCCAGATGGAGAGGGCCTATTGTTAGCTAGGCCTGTGTGTGTGTGTGTGTGTGTGTGTGTGTGTGTGTGTGTGTGTGTGAGATGGAGGGGGGGGCGGGGGGGGGGGGACGACAGATTTACGTCCACCCGTGTCATGACCTTGTGCCCCTGGTCTTCTGTGGGAAGCCTCGTCAGGTCGGCGGTGTGTGTCTGTGTCTGTGTGTGAAGGGGGGGATGTTGGGTAGGGGGGTGGTGGGTGGGTAGGGGGGTGGGGGGGTGTCTTGGTTGGGGTAACCACCACTAACAATAGGCTGGACAGTGAGAGGGGTCTGGAGATTGGATATGAGGCTTAGGGTGGGGTGGGGGGGGGTCAGAGGGGTGGGGTGAGGGGCCGACAGACAGACAAAGTCCATATTCAAAGTAAATGAAAGGCTCAGTAGCTGACCCAGGACCAGGTCTGGCCTGCTTCTTAGCCATAAGCCGTCTTCAGACAGTAAACCCTCAGTCTAAAGCAGGTATAACGTGAACAACTAGACGTCTACCTTCTACCGAGCATCTCTAATAATTGTCACGTGGCATCTGCTGTTGAAAAATACATAAAACCATATGATTACGAGGATGGGTGCAAAAAGGCCTTGGCAGAATGGGTGCGGATGGGAGTGCAAGGCGTTCAAAGAAAGAAAAGGACAATAAAGAGAACAACATTTCTGACACTATCCGGATGGGGAAACGTGTCTGTCATCTCAGCACCGCCTCCATTAGTTCCCATTAGTTAAATTCTGGCAAAATGACGACAATTTTGCAGGAGACAATTTTGACACGTAGACATGGGGCTAGCAGGCTTGTACATTTTCCATGCCTCAGGCTGTCTGTGGGGGAGATGTGAGGGAGATGTAGGGGAATGGTGTGGAATATTCATCGGTCTGTTGGCCTGCTTTCTATCACTGGATGGGAAAGACGGAGGGGATCTTGGCCCTCATCTATCAAAATAAGCAAACTTGGAAAGCGTCTTTTTAACTTATGCAATGAAAGGCCCCGTAAACAGGGTTTTGTCGAGCATTTCAACATCTCTCAATGTTTTACACATGGGGAAGTATTAAAAATGAGGCCCAATACACACAAGAATAAAAGGCATTGCTCTAGGGACACTGATCAAATCACTTGAAGAGGCAACAGAGAGGCCTACGGACGTTTAACATCTGCATCTGGATGATAGTAGTATAAACAGTGGGTCGTCCCTGCAGTAGAATCCAACCCTGAAGCCATATTCTTGGTTGGAGTGGTGGAATACTTTGGGGACCATGATTTATGGATGAAAAGGCCCCTGGAGGACACTGACAATCAAATGGAGGAGCTCTTTATCTGCCCGAGCACAAATCAACTCTCTATGTGTAAAATAAATGTTTGAAAGACGGCCAAGGGTTATCAGAAGGACCTGATAACAGTTCAGGTCTCTGGGAAAATGCCAGTGCTGCCTGCTGATGGCAACCTTTATCATAGCATCCTCTCAGGTGTCTGTCTGTCTGTCCTGCTCCTTGCTGTCTACATTCAAAATCTAGGCCTGGGAGATTTCACGCCCATGTGATTTCAGTTTTTTTTTTTTTTTTTTTTTTTGCTTTAGGGTGTGATTTTGTCAGTGTGTGTGTGTGTGTCAGTGGAAGGATATGAAAAGTGAGGGATGGGGATTACAGCAGTTTCCTTCCATAGCTCTGACATTTAACCTAATCTGCCTGTCTGTCTGTCTGTCTGTCTGTCTGTCTGTCTGTCTGTCTGTCTGCCTGTCTGTCTGTCTGCTGGAGAGTACATCATTCTCTTTGTGCCTGCCTGCCTGTCTTCTCCTGTCTGCGGTCCCTGTGAGTCTCTACAGAGGCTTTTCTTTTTTATGAGAATGACCCCGATACTGCAACCTGAGTCAGGCTCTAAACAATCTGAGGTTATCTACCGACAGGAGTTCAGACTAGACCTCAGCTACACGGGGCAGAACAGGCCATGAAGGCCTCGCGCGGCACCGGCACACACACACACACACACATCTGTGGCAAGTAATTGACTGTAACCCCCAAGATGCAGCGCTGCAAGACTTGAACATCTAAACTACCGCCTGTCCCCGTGCACACCTCACTGCCTGCTGGTTTGAAAATATAGAACGATCTGATAATGTCTTTGCATATCTGTCTGTCTGTCTGTCTGTCTGTCTGTCTGTCTGACCGTCTGTGTGTGTACGGGAGTGTATTTGTGTCTAGCTGCGGGGAGTGATATACTCCCTTGGCTGCTCTGATGGACAAGCCCATTCTAACTGTTACAGCCTTTGCAACCCCCCCCCCTCCCCCCCTCTCTCTCTCTCTCTCTCTCCCACACACACACACTCACACACACACACACACACACACACACACACACGTTCAATAATATAAATCCGAACACTTGACTCCGCACATGGGCAAACACATTCAAAGTGCTCTCCCGGTTGTGGATATGTGCGGTGCAATTCGATTACACAGATTGGACTTACACAATCCTGCCCTCAATAACCCAAGCAATTTTGATTTCAATGGATGATGGGGGGGGGACGGGGGGAGACGGGGGGGGAGAGAAAGAATGGTGGGAATGTGAAAGAAAATGCTGCAGAGATGGGACCCTGTGGGGATAAGGCACGTTTCTGCGCACATGCACAAACACACAAAATAGGAAACCCGGGCGGGCGTGCTTTATATTTACCCATGAATGAGACGGCAATTGATGGAAAGATGGAAAGAGGAGGAATAGAATGAGAAGTGAACAAGGCAGAGGGAAAAAAAAATGAGAAAAAGCAGTGGGGGAGAAATGTATGAAGACCAGTAAATGGACCCCCTTGCCCCTACCCCTCCGATTTCTTTCCTCTTTGTCCCATTAGGGGAAAGAGTAAGTGAGAGACTCCAAGGGCATGTCCGTCCCCGTGCCCATCCTCTGCCCACAGAGCTGTGCGCCATGACATGACACCGTGGCGTGCTGTGCCAAACTCGTGCCAGGCCGTTCGGCTGGGTACCGTTCAAGGGCAAACAAATCTCTGGGGACGGGGGGGGGGGTTGTGGTTGCAGGGGAGGGGGGGGGTGATAGAGGTGGATGGGGGTGGTATGGTGGCAGTGGTGAGGTCCTACAGTCACTCAAATGACTGCATCATACGATAACAACAACGTGCCCGACTTGTGTTGAGTAAACAAACTCAACTGCAGCTTTTGCACCTGAAATATACCGAGCCAGCCTGATCGCGAACAATGGCTGGCGAGAAAAATCTTGAAACGCCGCCCCTCGGTCTCAGTCCAGTCTTCACCTCGGCCCGTCTCTCCCTTCCTCCCTCTATCCTTTTCTTCCTCTAATAGGATTTCCATCCATTAGGTCTTTTATCATTACCTTCATGCATGGTAAGGAAAGAGAGATGAGTCGGGGTGTATGGATGCAGTGAAGCGATAGGGAATCAATAGGCCTGTAAAATGGACAATCAGGCAGTAATCTGGCCGCCTATAGACCATGAGCCGGACTGCTGGGGGTCCTGAGGGGGCATATTAGCTCTATCTGGTTGGGTGAGGTGACACAATGCTTTTAATCTGCTATCTATCCATCTATCCATCTATCCATCTATCCATCTATCCATCTATCTCTCTCTCTCTCGCTGTCGCTGTCCGTCGGTCTCACTTAACAGTCTCCAATTAAAATGTCTCCATGTGTCTCTGTCTGTCGCCGGCCAGGCTCTGATTAAAATGTATACCTCGTCTTTGTGCGCCTATCTCCTCTCTCTCTCCGTCTGTCTGACAGGTTGGTGCTCCGGTCATTTCACACCGGGTGGCAGGTCGGCTGGTTAGTTAAAGAGGCCACTCCGTGGACAGAAAGAGTCCACCGCTTTACCTCTGAGCAACGTATGTGTACTATAAAACAAAATAGGTTGAAAGTACAGAGAATGAAAACTGTACTTTAACCATCCACACACATACACACATAAGTAAACATGAGTATGATTATGAGTAATAGTCCACATATAATGGTAAAACAGTGTAGGTAACAGTTAACCACCTGACCCTACACACACCTCTCACCTGCCCAGTAACCAGTGTGAAAAATGAATATGAACACAATCCATTTAAACAATAGAAACTATTTTTAGTATCTAAATACAACAAAACTGTTCCAAAAACTGATTCAAATGGTGATTATTCCTCAAATCAATCTCAGTCAACACACATAAGTTACATAAAGTTTATGGAAAAAATGTGTCTCAAGTCAGGTTTATTTGTACAGCCCTTGATCACGGTTACAGTCTCACAGGGCTTCACAATGAGCCACATTATGAAAACAATAAATGATGACACACGACTCCCCCCAACCCTAGATTGTTGCAGAGGACGAGGAAACTCTCCCACAAAACCTTTTAAGAAGAAAAATGGAAGAAACCATCTGGATACTGAGGGAGGGATCCTGCTACCGGGACGGTCGGCGGGCAACAGATGCCGTACATCTTCAGAAGATGTTTAACACCTCTTAAATGTGTTACAAAGACCAATGTGTGTTTTTTTGAATCCATTTGTTTGGGCAGTGAAGTTTGGTTCACCGTGGCTGGAAGAGTGTACACTCAGTCATCCAAGAGATAGTGGATACAACATTTAGTTGTCTCCAAATGTTTACCTTTTGTGTTATGATCCCAAGATTGTTTTGGAGGAAGATGCCTGTTAAACACTCTTTTACTTAGCAGAAAAAAATGAATGCTACTGCTACTAAGTCCTGACTGTAAGAATGTGTCTCAGCCAAGCCTCAGACGTTCTACCACTGGAGAAATATGCTAGATATGACCAGTTTGGTAACTTTATTTCTACACGACAGTTGCCAAACCATAAGGACAACCTACACACACACACACACAGACAGACACACACACACACACACACACGTTTCACCTCCCAAATGCCCTTTGACCGTTCCGACAATGTCCTGGTCACGCTGGCGTCTCCTCTGATAGAGGAATCCATCTTCACCTCCTCCACCCCGTTTGTTATCACACACACGCCATCTGGACGCACATGCACCCACATGCACTCTTTCTATGCATGCAAATAATGCACACACACACACACACACACACACACACACGGCAGGAAAAAGAGTCTCACCTCTTATACATGCACTGTACAGTACTGCCTGCACAGCTTGAGTACATATGCTGACATGGCTGTTTGTGCCCTCCTATGTAAAATCCGACCTAAGGTCCATTAATTTTCATCTCTGCACATCTCTCCCTCTCTTTATTACTCTCTTTCTATTTATTTATGTGTCAATCTTGGCAAGAGCAACACGCATGCACATGCACAAACACACACACACACACACACACACACACACAAGGAATTGGAGGAATACTGGTGGGCATACACGCGTGCAGACACAAAACCGTATATTATCAAATACGTACATGTCTGCTCATGTAATCTTATTAGAGCTCTGCAAGATATTAGATTTCACCATTTTACAAAGTAAAAGGATTTTCACTGGTGCCAAACCATAATACTCTCAGTGAGCCGGTGAGATCCTCCAGCTCTTCTGACTGAACTCAACACTAGAGGTGACTTTGCTTTGGCCATCCGGTCCAGAGGAACTCAGACCAGCTTTTAGATCACGGCTCAGTATGCACTTTGATCGACTTGTACTTAAAGAATTGTTTTCAATTCTGCACTTTTAACCTTGTGTTGTTTTTTCTTTTACCTCATTTCATTTCACCGGTTTCTTTTTTCTTTCAACCCACTGGCACTTTATATCCCATCACCTCCTCTTATATTTTACCATTCTTTCTTTCTTTCTTTCTTTCTTTCTTCATGTTCATGTAAAACAATAATGACAATAAAAGAGGATGAACTTTAGCTTCCCGGCCTGATATTTACTCTGAATACTTACTGAATATGTGTGGTAGAAAGACAAAATATGTACACACACACACACACACACACACACACACACACAGACACACAGACACACTCACTCACTCACTCGTCTAGCTCATGATTCACAAGGACAACGTCAGCGCTGAATGCTGTTTGGATGTAAATGGGACATTGATTTCTGGATGGACGGTAACACCCCTGCGCTGTCTGGAAACACATGCACACACACACACACACACACACACACACACACACACACACACACACATCATCATACGAATGAGGCCTTGACCGTCTAGTTGGGGACTGTGGGCCACCAGGAGATAAGGGTCTATCAATCTAACCATCCCCACCCCAGGTCCATCTCTCTCTATCTCTATCTCTCTCTCTCTCTCTCTCTCTCTCTCTCTCTCACACACACTCACAAGATTCATTTCCTCCCACAGTAAATGGCTCCCCTGTGGCTTACACTCCACTAGTTAGCGCAGCAGCTAATTTGTTAGCCTAGGCCTAGTGGCATCATTACCTTCACAGGGGTTAAAGTTCAACATCATCATCACGGGGAACACACTCTTCCCTGGTCCTTTTGTGTTTGTCTGGGTGACCCTGTCATTTCTCTCCCTCCTTATTCTTTCCTTTCCTCTCTTAACTAACGACTGTTTAGCACCACGGCTAATACCTTCTGAGGGGTTGAAGTTCAACACCATCACCGCAGGGAACACACTCTTCCCTGGATGCTGTGTGTTTGTCTTGATGACCCTGTCATTTGTTCCTTTCTCTCTTTTTATTCTTTCCCTTCCCTTCCTTCCTTCCTTCCTTACCACTCTGGCTAATTTGCTGGCTGAGGATAGGGGCATCATTACCTTCGCTACGGCTCAATGCTGAATGCTATCATTAACTACAGCCTCTTCATCAAGAACATTCATCTCCACCATGATGCTATCTTTCTATTTGTCTCGCTGGATGACAACTACTACACTTCCCCCTGCTTTTTCTTCCCACTCTCTCTTTCACTATCTACCCATCTATCTCTACGCCTGTCTCTCTTTCTCCGTGCCTCTCTTCCCCCCCCCTTGTTCTTCTAGGTATATGATTAACCCTTTTTTTCCTCAGCAGAGATCATGTGTTGTGTTGCATTGCTGTTGAGTCAGACAGCGGGGCTCAGATTAGACAAACCCCAGACAGCATTATGAGGGCAGCTGAACTAAGCCCTATTAGGGAGAGTCATTACTCCGGCTGTCTTGTCTTGCACGCACACACATGAACAAATGATCCATAAAAAAATACCTCCAAAACGACTCCAAATGAACCTGATCAGAGTCCTTTGGCGAAAAATAATAAATAATTTGAAAATGCATCAAAGAAGAAAGAAATGAAAAAAAAAAAAAAAAAAATCTATTTCCTCTCGGAGGGTATTTTGATAACCAGTGTTAACACCGAGGCATGTAGTTAGCATCTATCACACTCCCAATAACTCACTCTGTCAATAGTACATTACAGTTAGCCTGGACGTTCTAAGCTATTGGATTTCCCATATACGTCATCCATCTAGCGCCTACAGCATTAACATCAAGGCGTCCCATTATCTGCAGCTCAAGTGCAAAGCTTTGATCTCCTACAGAAATCTCACACATCCACATTTACCTTTTTTTTTTTTTTTTTTCTTGAACTGAAAACTAACACACAACATAAAAATGTAACGACTCTGGGATCGAGCCGCGGCATCGGCACTGCTTTGTAAAAATGTTATAAAAAAATAAATAAAATATACCAATTGTCCTTGATGTTTTAGAAATACAAGTTTTATGAAGTCCCTTTGTGATCCGATTTATTGTAAAAGATGGCAATTAGTGTGTATTTGCGTATTTGTGTGTGTAATTGTGTGACTAGTACATATGGTTCTTATTGAACCCTATGGCATGAGCTGTATTGAATGTTTTGTGTAACGGTTAAAAGGAAGGAGATATTGTATTGCATTAAGAGCACTGCATATAAAATGTTGCATTCATACAGACACACACACAACCTGACACAGACACATACATGCACACACACACACTTAAGTTCACACATCGACGAGCGTTCACACACACCCCCCGTTGACTCTGAGCCTGTTGGTTATGATTGAATAAGGAGATGGGAAGGAGGATCGATGAGCGGTGATGAAAAAACATCAATACAATTTAATACTGTAAGAGCCGGACCTCATCTGCTCACCTTCCTGGTCCTAAACACCTGTCACTCACTCACGTGCACGTGTACAGTACAGCTGCAGCCTTTACGTCACGATGTGGCATCGCGCCTTCGTTGGCCTCTCGCAAAACCAGTTTGAACTGTTCTGCCACATTCCTCCATCTCTGCATGGGAGCGTGACTCGGAGTGTTTCTGTTCCCAGTTCCAGTGCTTATTATTTTGTATTTGCCAATGAGAAAATGTTGAGATTTTTACTGTCCCACAGCACAAAATGACCATAATATATCTGCGGGGGTTTGATAAGTTTGTTGATCAATACCAACGGCTCGATGATTACTGATTTTTCTGGCTTTCAAAAACACTTTCTGGCCCATACTCGCTGTTCTGGATGCTGTATTATTTTTTTTTAACTTTTTATTTTAATTTTTTGCATTATTTTACATAACAAAACATTTCTTGACATAGGACCCCAATAAAGATAAATGAATAATAATAATGAATAAAAATACAATAAAATAAAAATACAATAAAATAAAAATGAAAAGGATAAAAATAAATAATAATAATAATAATAATAATAATAATAATAAAATTAAAATAAAATAATAATAATTTAGTACAAAAAATAAGTATAAAAATAAAAAACATTTACAGAAAGGGTGGCATTTGCAGCTTCTGGACCCTGTTTTAAGATCACAACCATTTGTGGTTTTCTCCAAACACAAACACACATGCAATTGACTTTCCTGTCTGAATAGATACAATACAAACAGTATTTGCACTTCTGCACACCCCTAATACACACACACAGGTCAGGTGCATCGATGTGTATGCCTCTCTCTCTTTCGCACACTCCCAGAAGCCATGTGCCACATCCTCAGTTCACCCTCTTAGAAATAAACCCGGTGGCATTTTCATCAGTTCTGCTCTTCGCCGTGCTCCAGTGACCTCCTCTGACCTCATGGAATTAAAATGTATAGAAAAGGCACTTCCTGCTTTATCATAGTAATCTCCTTTGGTATAGATGGCTGGATTTTTAAACCTTGACATCATTGTTATGGAAATTATTATTGTTGTACGTTGTTATACACACATAAGTCTGAGGACACCATGGCAATACATCCACTCTATGTACCATTAAGTGCATCGACGTATCAGCATTAGTGGAATAATTGTTAACAGCAGCTGATCTGATTAGCAATGAGCATCTTTTCTAATTCTGCAAAGATCATGACCTTATTTAGTTGGATCAGCCGAACTCTCATTCAAGGACGCGATCTTTAATTTCTGTGTTATCAGCTAAATAGCCATTGATTGATCGATTGATTCCAGAAAGCAAATTGGTATGTGGACGTCCGCTGGAACCGTCCTAACTAGTTATCCGCTGAATACCCATGAGTGTTGATGTGACTGTGAATGTGTGTTCTACTGTTCTACTGACGCATTTGCTGCTCCGGTGCTTTCCACTTATAGCACACAGAGACGCTTTAGTGTATGCCGTAGGTCAGACGGGGAGACTGACTGGCTGGTTGACTTGACCCAAGTGTGAACATTTAATCAGCTTAACATGACATCGCTGCAGCCCTTCGCTACTGGGATGAGGGGCAATTCACCCTGCACTCTAAAACCACAGAGCAATGCTAAGCCATATGCACTGACCCACGCTGATCTCTACCTCTCGCTCTCTCAAACACATACAAACACACACACAAATATCCATACATTTACAATACACACACACACACAGGCATGCATGCATACACATTCAAACACACAGACAGCTGACAAAGCTGAAAGCCTGCAGAGCTTATAGGGGTGGAAAACATGCCATACACGCTGAATCCTATTTAGCCAATGCTTTTAGTAATGTAAAGTACACGAGAGTGCATGTAGAAGCAGAGGCATGTGCAGTGCTGGGGGAGCTTAGGTTATGTTAACCCAGCTTAGGTTAAAGTGCGTAAGAGCATCGATTGTGAACTGACATAAGTCCTCAAAAGAGACGAAAGGGTACTGCAGGTTTATTCAGTTGAGTAATTGTGGATTTGTGTGTGTGTGTGTGTGTGTGTGTGTGGTAATGCCTTAAACCTACAGTACACAGTACAGACACAATAGGCAATTCACACATTGAAATTTCTAAAATTCAAGCTTCCTGTGCATTAACACGCACATGCTATATGACAGAGGTGGGACACACATAACACATGTTATACAAATATAAAAGTGTACAGCAATTGTTTAATATACTGACACAAGATAAGACAGCAAAGTAGGCCAGTGGTTTCTGTCAGCCAGCAAGAAAAACAGCCTTATTCTCTGATGTGTTTTGAATGGGGTTTATGAACCATGGGGTTATGAAACATATTGACCACAAACAAACACTTTCAATAGAAGTAAAAACATAAAAAAACCCCAAATTGGAGTGAGAGAAATTACGCTGACTAACCATCTGACATATCAGGGATAAGAGTAACATTGGACCCGTATGTCATTTCACTTCCTGTCAGGTGTAGGGACACGTTGTTGGTGACAAGTGGGAAAGCCAAATCTCTCCTGGCGTTGTTTCTGACAACACACGGTGGCTTTTCTCCCGCAGCACCATGGGCAGAAAGAGAAATGATCTTTGCCGGGACAAAGTCTCCCCTCTGAGTGTCGGTGCCAGGGGCTTCCCTCGTCCTGACTGACAGCCTGGTTCGCCCAGTGTTACTCTGCTACTGTGTGTTTGAATATCACAAGCCTGCGCTGAAGTGTTCCTTATCCTTAATCTCCATCAGACATCACACACACATGCTCACACACACACACACACACACACACACACAGATAATCAACTATGGTGTCATGCTGCATCTGTTTTCTTTAACATTACAAATTACCCTATTTATAGTAGTTCTGTGTTCTCTAACAGCTTCCAGCCACTTGACTCTTCTAACACTGCACTAGCGCCTCTTCCACCTATACAACAAATTACGGGCCGTCTACTAAAAACAGGCCCATTATTTATAGTCAATAAAATCAATTGGTGCTCCAGAGGGAGTTCGTTACCTCCCACGCTTGCTGGTTAGCTATGGATTAGCAGCCACTCTCTATCCACACTTTGTTGCTTTTACATCTCTCTGTAACTTCATTTCAAACATCTGCTTTTGTGTACTAGTACAGTATATACATAATAAAACACTGCGGGGTGTCCTGAAGTCTTTACGGCTCTGTTAACACTCCTAACTCACGAAATGCACACTTGTTGCTCGACAGCTCTAACCTCACTTTTCTGCCTACCTTCACTGTACAATACGGAAAAATAATCACTGAGGGAGGATTATGTCGCTGTCACCTAAAGCCAATTGCTCTCAGAGACAGCTTGGGACTTGTGTTTGGATAGGGTTATATGGCTTAGGAGATAACTGAGGACACACACGCACACAAACGATTGGTTGGCTGGTTTGTTTGCTTTAAGGGCTGGTGCAGTGGACAGCATAGCGACTTCGTGAACTCTGGAAGGAAGGAAGGAAGGACGGAAGGAAGGAAGGAAGGAAGGAAGGAAGGAAGGAAGGAGCACAGGAGAGAACAATCTTCAATGATGAGGAACAGAGAGCAAGAGACAGAAAGCTGCAGAAGTGATAATACAAGAAAAACAAAAGTTGGAGCAGTTGAACTGATCCCTAAAGCTGTACAGAGCACACTGTGACAGCTCGCTGAATAATTCACAACCTACACCTTTTCCAGTGAGAGAGAGAGAGAGAGAGAGAGAGAGAGAGAGAGAGAGAGAGAGAGCGAGCGAGCGAGCGAGAGAGAGAGAGAGAGAGAGAGAGAGCGAGAGAGAGAGAGAGAGAGAGAGAGAGAGAGAGAGAGAGGTACAACTGAGAAGTATTTTACATCTACAAAGAAAAACTCCACAACAAATGCATGTAGAGCAGAATTAGGCCGGTTCCCCATTAATAATAAATAATAATAATAATAAAAATATAATAAAAAAGAGCACAAAAATTCTTGATTCATCTTCAATCAGCCCCAGAGACTCGCTTCATTTGAAAGCATTTAAAACCCAAGAGCTGAACCCTGAAAACAGTCAGCTGTTACTGAGACTGACCGATCCTGCTCAGTCCAAACCGTCTCAGAGCAGCACTGCCTTCCTCACTCCAGTTAGAGTAAACCAAACTGTACAACTTAGCAAAGAGTTGTATCTGAAACATAAAGAAACCAAAACGCAAAGCAAACTAGAAACGCTATCAGGCCCTTAACAGAATATAAACTGGCTGAATATCTCTTTACCTAACCCAGTACAGGCTCAGTGACCGAGCAGCTAGCCAGAGAAAAAGGGAGATATAAGAAATGATGGCAACCCATAGAAAAACAGAATATGTGGTCACTGTAGGACAGGTGAGGTTGAGACAGGGATGCACTTTCTCATGAAATTCACCAAAACATCAGGGATCAATATCTAACAAGATTCTTCCCCCCCATTCACTGAGATGGATGACCAATCTGGAGCGAGACACGGGGCG
>JAXDDW010000008.1:2302500-2347500 GCA_034670385.1 Hoplostethus mediterraneus
AGGATGGAGGATAGAGTGAGATCAGGGAAGAGTTGATAGAGTGATAAAGGGATTTGAGAAAAGGTGAATGGAGGACAGGAAGATTGGTTCGTATTCCCTATTGAAAACCCATTTGCTTGCTTGCTTTGCTTTCCACTTCAACTACGACATGTACTGTATGTTTCTGGTACCTCACTGTATGTACTCTACCGCCACGTGCCTGCACTCATACACACACACACACACACACACACACACACACACACACACACACTCGGTCCTGACGTGTTATTTCTGTAGTGTGAGTTAAATGTTGCCAATACGTCAGTTAGGCCTTGCCAGGGAAAAGTTGTTACCACAAAGAGCGAGAGGGAGCGGGCGAGAGAGAGAGAGATTGACAGGATAGCGTGTGCTTTTCTTTTTCCTAAGCGAACCTCGCCCTGCAGAGAGCTCCAGAACGCAAAAACTGTGGCTTTCCACATGGGGAAAACTCTCAGGATTTTGTCAATTTGTCAGCAGTTGCTGTGAAAACATGGGCATGTGGGCAGAGGGAGAGAGAGGGGGAGAGAGGGAGAGAGGGGGGAGAGAGAAAGAGGCTGAAAACATGTACAGTGAGCTCAATACGTTTTGGGACAAAGAAGCCTTTTTTCTTGATTTCTCTACACGTTTGGATTTTAACTCAAACAGGTATTTGTATATATTGGTTTTACCATTTAGAAGTGACAACAGTTTTTTTCCAGTCCTCCTGTTTCAGGGGGGAAATTAATTTTTTTTGTTGCATGAGCGGTGCAGCATAAAACAGCTGTTCAACATGAGCAACAACGTGGTGTCAAGTCAAGGAAGCCATTATCAAGATGAGAAATATGAGAACAAAACAATCTGAGACAGACACTATTATATACTATATATACAGTGGTGGCCAAAATTATTAGAACACCTGACAGATCTGAAAATATTGACCTTTTCTTGCCTCCAAAACATGATTTCATTTCATAATGTTCATGAAACATGCAGATGGTTGCTCTGAGCACAACAAATATCAGATGAAGTGAGTCCTACTGTTTTTATCCACTTTTAACTTTAATATTTGGTATGTCCACTTTTTGCAGCAATTCAAAAGAATCACACAGCTGTGTCCTAAGACTCTTGCATCACCATCAATTTAACCACCATCACACCTGACAATGATTACACAAGTAATTTAGCTTCTTCTGTGAAGGAACATGATTGTGTGACATTGACAGTGAAATAGGCCTAGCTTGTTTTTTGTAAGGAAAATGACGTAAATCTCCTTATGATGGCTCTATTCTATGGTTTATAGAGCATAATGATGACTTTGTATATATTTCATTCGTTTTATGGGTATTTTAAAGGCCAATTGAACAAAAACAACTGAAACCTCTTAAATGTATGCCAAGTGTTCTAATAATTTTGGCCACCACTGTATACAGATACTATTATATGCTTACCAAGGCCCACAGTAACATCATTAAGAAGAAAGAGAGCACTGGTGAGCTCAGCCAACGACCTGGTCAAGCCGAGGAAGACCTCTCCGGTGGACGACCGAAGACTTCTCATCGTAATGAAAAGAAAAATCCCCGAGCGATTGCGCGACACGTCGGGAACGCAGGTGTGGATGTGTCAGTGAGAGCCGTCACATGGCCCCAGCAGACGTACAGAGGCTACACTTCAATCCCACTGAAAAATGCATTTCATTTACTGAAGATGAGACCTGAGGCAAAAGAGACGTCACCAGAGAAGACACCCAGCATCTGGAGGATTCGTTGATTCAAATATCAACATCAGTGCTTTATTGTATATAATATCAATCTGTCCCAATAAATCCTGTCCCCTGAAAGGAAACCAATATTTATACAAATACCCTAAAAACTGACAGCCTGAATATTAACCTCATGTTATTTGTTTGACTTCATTGGGACATTGGGAGTAAGTGGTGTGGGTGCACATGGATGCTTGTTTGTTTGGGTGTAGCCATGTATGTGTGTATGTGTGTGTGTGTGTGTGTGCGTGTGTGCGCGCCCATCTGCTGATTGAAGAGAAAGAGCACTTCATAAGCCCCATGCCCCTAAGGCCTGAAGTATTTCCCACAGTCACACATCCACACACACACACACACACACACACACACACGCACACACACACGCACAAAGCTAGAGAAAACGTTGCTTGAGAAACAGCGATTCCACTGTTCAAAACAGCATGCTTGTTTATTTGTGCTTTGGGTTGTTCCTTGCTCCGCTCTGACTCGCTGTCCTCCGCTGTTCCTCCTCGCTGTTAGAATGTGTGTGTGTGTGTGTGTGTGTGTGTGTGTGTGTGTGTGTTTGTGTATCCATGTGCGTTGCGTGCAAAGAAGCAGACAGATCTTTTGCCCCACATTCCTCTGTGACAACATCATTAGCAGCCTGGCTGGCCTGGGCTGAGCTGGGCGAGAGTACACACACACACACACACACACACACACACACAGACACACACACACACACACACACACACACACACACACACACACAGACACACACACACACACACACAGACACAGTTTCCACGGTGGGGCCAAGAGGAAGGCTCGTTCTGCACTAACTAACTAACTAATCTAATGGCTGTTTAAACCAAAACATTTATTCTGTATGTAATTGAAATGTATTTGAAGTTGCGATGCTTCGTTTCTCGTCATCATAATTTATTAAAATAGTCGTGACTCGTAGAGAAGAACTCATAAAACCAAAACCCACTGAAGCGCTCAACATCTCAACTCAAAATACGAGCACACACATTGTCATATTTCCACCCTGCTGGACAGTTGCTCTACTTGTGGATGCCACATCGATGGAGATTTAAAAAACAGGTGTGTGTGTGTGTGTGTGTGTGTGTGTGTGTGCATGCTTACAGTGGGGTGCTTGTTTTTGAAGCACCCTCCACTGGGTTTGTGACCGACAGCCACCCCCGTTCTCTCTCTGTGTGTGTTTACCCCCACCAGCCCCACCAGCCCCTCTCTCCTCTCTCCTTGCCCCAGGGTACAGACGTCTCGCCACGGGGAGCGCTGGTTCGAGGGAGACCCAGGAGGGCCTCTTTGAAGCCAGGACCTATCCTGCAGACATATCCCACCTTGGGGGCTACCTTGGCCAGGTGGAGTCCAATTACTGGAACTCCCGGCAGTGGTAGTGAGAGGAGAGGAGAGGAGAGGAGAGGAAAACACTTCAATAGAGATCAAACCTTTCGTTGTATTACAATCAATCACTGGTGAGGATTGCAGCTCAACCTCCAGGACAAACTACACCAGATATAAAAACCATTAAGAAGTGCAGCACCTGCCTCATATCATCATCAAGAGATAAACCACTGGTGACTAAAGCAACAACATTACCATCTTGTCACCGCCATGTCATCATCATCTGTTAGTCACCAGTGGTTGATCCAAATATCATCATTTGGCACTTCTCCAATCGTCCAATCGGCTCGGCTCTTAGTAGTCATTATGGAACCCAGCCAAGACGAGATGAGAAGAGGAGAGGAGAGGAGAGGAGAGAAGAGGAGAGGAGAGGAGAGGAGAGGAGAGGAGAGGAGAGGAGAGGAGAGACCAGAAAAGGAGAGGAGAGGAGAGAAGAGGAGAGAAGAGGAGAGGAGAGGAGAGGAGAGGAGAGACAAGAGAAGAGGAGAGGAGAGGAGAGGAGAGGAGAGGAGAGACAAGAGAAGAGGAGAGGAGAGGAGAGGAGAGGAGAGGAGAGGAGAGGAGAAAAGAGAAGAGGAAAGGAGAGGAGAGGAGAGGAGAGACAAGAGAAGAGGAGAGGAGAGGAGAGGAGAGGAAAGGAGAGAGGAGAGGGAGGGGAGAGGAGAGGAGAGGAGAGGAGAGGAGAGGAGAGGAGAGGAGAGGAGAGGAGAGGGGAGAGGAAGAGACAAGAGAAGAGGAGAGAGAAGAGAAGAGAAGAGGAGAGGAGAGGAGAGATGAGAAAAGGAGAGGAGAGGAGAGGAGAGGAGAGGAGAGGAGAGGAGAGACAAGAGAAGAGGAGAAAAGAAGAGAG
Source organism: Hoplostethus mediterraneus (assembly GCA_034670385.1). Classification (NCBI taxonomy): domain Eukaryota; kingdom Metazoa; phylum Chordata; class Actinopteri; order Trachichthyiformes; family Trachichthyidae; genus Hoplostethus; species Hoplostethus mediterraneus. Next base: position 2,306,520 of record JAXDDW010000008.1, read on the forward strand.
GAGAAGAGAGGAGAGAAGAAAAGAGAAGAGAAGAGGAGAGGAGAGGAGAGATGAGAAAAGGAGAGAAGAGAAGAGAAGAGAAGAGAAGAGAAGAGAAGAGAAGAGAAGAGAAGAGAAGAGAAGAGAAGAGGAGAGGAGAGGAGAAGAGAGAAGAGAAGAGAAGAGGAGAGGAGAGGAGAGGAGAGGAGAAGAGAGAAGAGAGAAGAGAAGAGAAGAGGAGAGGAGAGGAGAAGAGAGAAGAGAAGAGAAGATGTTCAACCTGTCTCTAAACCCACACAGGGAAATGCATGCTGGCAGGTGAAATGGACTCAGCGTGTAAAGTACTACTAGGTGCAGGCTGATTTGCGAGTACTTCTAGTTGTACTGCAGTAACACGAATACAGCCCTTTGATTCACTGCGTTCCCATTTAAAGGCGGTGGATTCCAAAAGCATTAGGATGGATTAAGATGAGATATCCATCAAATAGGTGTCTACTACATAGCCAAAGATCCTTAATGTCCAATGGCTTGCACATGCACCCTACATACATACACACATGTCAGTGATATTTTGTCACGTTTTCCTCCCAGTCCCTTTAGAGACTTGATACATTAGTTTTGTAGAGCTTTGTAGATGAGCAGCCTTCCCAGAACAAGACACATTTTGAGACCCATGTTCTTATGTGATCGGTTTGATGTAAATCTGCACTGGTGGTATCATTTAGATTTCAGTATATAGAGTATTTGATTGGCTGAATGTGTTAAATGTGTAATGTGTAAATAATCTGAAACCAGCCTTGAATCATCAACCTGCAGCACTGAAAGACACAATTAAGATATCTTGTTTTTTTTTTAGATTATTATGCTAGCCTCTGTGATACTACCTGAGGTGTGTGTGTGTAGTATCACACTTATTGGTCTAGGTAATCATAACCCTGGCTAGCTGGTTTCGGTCTGTGATGCTCCTTTCAGCCTTTATGGCTTATTGTTCCATCATCACAGGCTCAGTTTGATATTCCTACAATTAAAAATAACACATTTAATGTTTTAGTTCCAGAGCAAAGGGACAATTACATTTGAGGACACCCAAATGTACTCATTATTACTTTAATGAGTAATAATGTTAATAAATAATGTTTTTATAGTGATATGACGACATACCTGCACACACCCATGTGCGTGTGCATGTGTGTGTGTGTGTGTGTGTGTGTGTGAGAGAGAGAGAGATAATCAGCTGTGACAAATACAGACAAAGTTCTGTTCTGAAAGTAGAGCAGAGGATTGCAAGAGGATAGCGTGAGAAAGCCCAGCAACTCTTGAGTTGTGACCAAGGCTAAAGTTCGCCTTGGGCTATCATGAGCCTCTGCCTGTCTGTCAGGCAGCAAAGCTCGAACTCCCCCTTCTCTCTCCATCCCTCTCTCTCTTTCTTTCTCTTGCCAATTCCCTAAATATTTCTCTCTCTGAATCTGTTTTACCTCCATCTCTCGTTCCTCTGCCTTCCTCTCTTTAGCATTCATCTTCTGTTCATCTGCCTGCCTACTTCTACTCTGGGGAAATAAACAGCAAACAAACAAAAAAAACAACCATAATGCTCTTTCTCTCTACCCCTCCCTTGTCAGTTTCTCTCCCTCCTTCATTTCTTTTTGTTTCCTCCTCTTTCAGACAGAATCACAATCATCTTTGCATCTCTCATTACTTCCAACAAGTCTAGCTTTTTGAAACAGTAATAAGGCTCCAAGAACAGCCAGCTCTTTTTCATTTCCTAACGTTATTAGCGCTGGAAGGAGGCTGAGCCCAGCACACACACGCGCGCGCACACACACACACACACACACACACACACACACACAGTATAATCCAACCTGCGTTACCATGGCTGCTGTGAAAATGCAACCATTAATGAGCAGTGCTATAATTGAAATGGGGTGCAGGATTTACAGTCCACCATGGTTTCAGTCGTATATAAAAAGACACGGGGACTGCAGCTCTGTGCAAACTGACAATAATGCTCACTTCATTCAAACTAAATTGAAACCAGAATTCGCAACAGACTATAAATAGCTTTTTTTTTGCATTGTTAGCATTCCAGTTTGTGCTGCAAGCCACACGCTTGGGGTCAGCTTTACACATAGGGTACAATAAAAAAATTGGTTGGAAACTCGACTTTTTTTAGTACTTGTTGAAGGGGAAAAAAATAGATTAAAATAGGTTAAATATTGTTTTAACATGTGAAACAGATGAAGGCATTATTTTGAGTTTTCGCACGACATCCTCTCCCGTCTCCCCCCCCCGGTCTTCCCTGACATCCTCGGCTCTATAGCTCTGCAAGCCATCGCTCATGTGGAAGCCATTGTCTCCCTACAGAACATTCCTACTTTGGGACACAGATGTTTTTCTCAGTAATTAACCTCTAAAACAGAGGCCTTGCCCAGTAAAACCAAGTATACAGCTGCCGACACATAAAACCGTCAAAACTCCAGATTTAGTGATTTTGATGTTTTCACTTTGAAGGTTTATGTGGACCATTATGGATTGAATAGATTTTGGCTGTCAATCTGAAATTTATACTTTTTCTTAATTGCTGAAAAGCATTTTCCAGATTCCAGGTTTTCTATTCAGCCGCAGCAATATAAAAAAAAAAAAAAGAGTGACCAGAAAGTCCTCGGTGTCTTGCGTCTGATTACGGTGAGATATGACATTTCTAAATGACATTTACAAAAGGTTTAACCAAACCTAATTGACATTGAGGAAAAGGGGGGACGTCGCCCCTTAATAAAAAAGGTCCCACTTTAAAAGCGACAGGGTTGTACATACAAGCACAAACACACACACACACACACACACACACAAACAGCGGTGTAGATGCTGAGGCGAGTATGGGGCCGGTCATAATAATTAACCCTTCTAATCAAGACTCAGTCCTTGTGTTATCACTCAGTAATTGCAGACTTCTAATCCTCATTTAGAGTAATTAATCATATATGAACACACGGCCCCGCTGCCAATTATGACATATAATGAGATCTCATTTAGCATTCCCATAACGGAGCCAGCCATTTACTCTGAGCTCATCATCATTAAGAGATATGGTGAGTAAATTCCACCGGTTCGATTATCCAGGACCTATGTAGGCTGTACATCTATGTGTGTGTGTGTGTGTGAGTGAAAACAGAAAGGCTGATGGGAGGGAGGGACGGTGGGTGGGTGGGTGGGCGCTGGAGAAAAGATAGAGGAAAAAATAATTACGCTTTGAATTTTTGCGTATTCCTTCTCAGGTGTGTGTGTGTGTGTGTTTTGTGGTGACCTTCTCACGCTGTATGCAGGGGGCAGCTCTGTGAGCGGCGGTTAATCCGAGTTTACAGACAGTTTAAATCGCAGCCTTAGCAGCAGGGGGGTCCAGATTATCCGCGACTTCAACTGTCATCTCTTTCATCCATGTTACCGGCAACAGCAGGCGACTGTTCTCTCCCTCTGTCTCTCCGCATCAGCCTCTTTTGTTCCTCTCTCTCTCTGATTGTCTCCGTCCCTCTGTCTTCCCTTTCATTTCCCACCCTCTCCTCTCTCTCTCCTCCTCTCTCTGTTAGGTGTTACATCGTGTATGGAAATGGGATGCAAATGGTTTGATTAGACAACAACAGAACTCAGGAGAGTCATTAGGATGACCTTGGACGTGGCGGTGTGCGTGTGTGTGTGTGTGTGTGTGTGTGTGTGTGTGTGTGTGTGTGTTTGCAGAGCGTTGCTCCGAGCAGAGTGAATATAATATCAGATGTGGATTATCTCCATGAGGAGGCCCCCGCCACAATCATCGGCTGCCTCATTACTTATTAAACAACCTCGCTGTGGTTTGCAGAGATGAAACCCCTCCGCCTAAGAGACTTTAAGGCAGACAACTCAGTCAATTCCCAGCCTCGATCGATGGAAAACTTCTTCAACTCCTGACTTGAGTACTATTCAATAGTAGCCGTTGGCGACGGAGGAATCGGCACAGTTACACCGCGAGACGGTAGAACAACAGGTTTGGACTAGGTGGTGGTTGTCCGCCACGCTACCCGCTCACCCCTTTTCTCTTCCCCTGATTCCTGATTCCCTTCAATAAATACAGAAAATAGTGTGAGTCATTGATGCCGTCTGCAGCTTTATCCTGCAACTGTGATCCCCATGAATCTTTATTGACACCCAAAGGATACGGCTCGCCTCAAACTGTAAACCCCTCTCCGATCCCTTGACACCCCGAACATTGCGACTTGCTCAGAACGGTGACCTCACCACCTCTCTTAATTGTTATCGACACCCAAAAGATGCAGCTCGGCTAAAAACGGTGATCTTTAACGTCACCCCGATGCTTGTCATCTTCTCTTGGTTTTGACCCGATGGCAATCTTCCCCCATCGGGAGGCGGGTTCCTACGGCAGCACCGACAGGGACAACCTTAACCGCATTAGCAGCTGATCTGGGACTGCGTGACGCATTTAAGGGACTCGGACAAACCGGTTTACCGGCTGACGTCATGCTCGGTTTGGTCCATTACCAGCGGGCATATTGTCAGACACAGCAGCCATTGTTTTGAGGGAGAGATACCATCGCTGTCAACCGCTCCGCGATAAGAGCAAGGGTGTGATGCAACTTAAAAGAAAGCGATACAAAAAGACGCGGACGCACAAAGACAGGATCGGAAAAAAAACGAGACGCACAGATCCGTATTTGCATTGCAAAGATATGAAAAGGATTTAAAAATCACCAGGAACAGGAAACACTTTTAACTGCACTTTTAACATGCACACACACACGTTATCTTCTTAGGTATTAGTGAACCCATCTATGACAAATTTTTCTAACTGTTGTTGTTTTTCAACAGCTTGGCAAAGTAGCACTTTCCCGAGCCAGTTTGCCTTCACGAGCAAACACGATGATGATTTGATTTAGACTCTTAGACTACTGTAGTTTACAAAATCATCTCCGCAGGCAACAAGATGAAAAAGAAAATCTTACTTTGGGGGGGGAAAAAAACTGAATTAAAGAGATAATGAATAAGCTCTGAGTTGCCCAGTCTCGCTCGTGTGGTGGAAACCAGGCGGATGAAAAACAAACCGTTTAGCTTTGCTTCAATCACAGTGTTTATCTGTCCCGAAAATTTCCTGATTGTAGGAAATGGTGATAATTGCTCATTTTGGCAGTGGAGCTCTTCTAAAGTCCCTTTTTTGCACCCCTAACATTACTTAAAAGCCTGTGCTGGATTAAACTTTTTTTTTTTTCTCTCCACATTTTATTTTCCACTGAGTAGTTTTTTCATTCATTAGTCATCCACATGGCGATGGTAATCTTTCCAGTGAAAACGTTAGCGCTACTTACGCCGCTTACCTGCTCGTTAGACAGCAGAAACACAGTTGATGGAACGCTACGCTCAATTACCACCATGCATGTAATTGAATGGATTTGCAGAAGATTTGCCAATTCAAGGAAGACCTGCGATACCGGATGGAGAGGAACAGACGAATAGACACAATGGTCTTGAAGTCTTGAAGAGTCATCCAGGTAATATCAGGGAAATTAGCGTTGCTTCGCTGGCATTCTCAACGTCTTAACCACGCCACACGGTAGGGGTGGGCGATAATCGTGTTTATAATCGTAATCGCGATTTAATTATGTAATCGTGGCAAATTTTCAAAATCGTTGATTTCGATTGTTATTTAGGCTACAAGAACGAGGAACGTCTAGAAGCGCCAGTTAGCAAAGCAACCGGTGTGCGTGTGTGTGTGCGTGCGCATCAGACGTAACATCACTTTCCTGCGAATGAACGGGCCGAATACTTTCCCCAATACTGCGTTCATGTACTGTCCCCTTAAATAATACTACGTGGTATTCAGTCACGTCCCTCCGCCCCGTCCAGTAACGCCGTGTTCAGACAGGTTTTCACCGTTCGTTTTTTGCGAGCCGCTAGCGAATGTGTCAAGCCGGGCAGGAAGTCAGACACAGGAACGGCATAGAGCATCCGGTCAATTTCAAAATAAGACACATTTCAAAATAAAACAAAACAAATAAAATAATCGTTCACTAATCGTAACCGAGTTGAAGTTTGAAATAATCCCGATATTGATTTTTAGTCATATCGCCCACCCCTAGCACACGGTATCACATTTACTTGACATTTTGTGTTGAACATTTTTTAAATGCCACTTTTTTAAATGCCACTTGACCTTCCACTCATGGGATGATGCCTAATTCCTCCACAATTGCAGATGTATTGAGATTAGAGATTAGACAGATTGCCATAATACACCTCAGTCTACCATGTAATTCTGGTATGTACAGCCCTTAATGCTCCGTGCATGGAGGGCTTTACCGTGTCTGCTTAAAAAGACCCCGCTACTTTCCCACTGAGCCTTTTACTTCTCCATTTAAGAGGCTGGATAAGTTCTTAAAAGCTTATTACCAACCAATAGCTCCATTGTGGAGCAATGCCGCTGCAAAGCCCAATACAAGGCCCACAATGGACTATTCACCAAGTCTGAGGCTACAGATCAGGCCCATTATCCAATATGTGTGAGAGAGAGAACATATTGTATGTGTGTGTGTGTGTGTGTGTGTGTGTGTGTCCATGTTCATAGCACTTATCAGTATCATCTTCCTTTGGCAGGACATATCTGGGTAGTGATAAAAGCCTTTTGACACACATGCACATGCACAGGCACAGGCACAGGCTCACGCATGCATGCACACACACACACACACACACACACACACACACACACACACACACACACACACACACACACACACACACACACACACACACAGTTCACATCGGATCCACAGTGGGACCCTGTCACACTCTTTAATTAATTCAATAAAAAAACTGCGTTGGCCAGCCACGTGTGTGCATTTTGTCAACGTGTGTGTTATCTGTCTGTGTGTGTGTGTGTGTGTCTTTGTGCTAATGCGTCCATGTGTTGGGGGGAATCCCTTTAGGTCGAGCAAATTGGGGCCAGAATGCCCTTAGAAAGCCAATGAGATTAAGCTGAAAGTAGGGAATTAAAGTGTGCATACTAGGCACATTGGGAAGGCTAATTCAATTGCGGGGCCTTGAATGCAGCATTAGATCTATAGTATGGGTCACAGCCTCTCTCAGCCACTTGATGGGAAGCCAGAGCACAAGGGGGCCATTGACTGAGGGCCACGTTATGGGCGATTCACATGTCGGAGAGCCTAAAATTTGATAGCAGCGCCGCTGAATGGACAAATTCAGCCGCTGACATTTGTAGCACCTGTAAATAGGCCTCTTGTATTGATGTCATTTGGTCCTCGCAGCACGGCCCAGACATTTCTGATGCAAGCTCCCTGACAGCAACTACACTTGCAGGTTACAAGGCTTAGGGGCTGCATAGGAGAAACCTTGGGTTGCCTTGCACTGCCATTTTGAGTCTGAGCTGAATTCAACTGAATGGGAGCGAGGGGCACAAAATAACTACTGCAAAATGGCCGGACATCAAGTTGGAGCTCCTATCTTCCACCTCAAGTGGAAGTAAATGATTGGTGAAACGGGAAGCTAATGGCTCCATCCTGCAACTGTACTCATCATTCTCTTATTACTGTAAAGGCGAAATGAGGCAATGATAATGTCAGCAAGTCTCCATCCACTGATCCTTCTTTTCTTTTATCTCTTTCCTTCCTCTTCCCATATTCTCTCTCTTTTTCCTCTTAAGTCAATTTTGGGATTCCTCTCACATGCAGGAAGGAGTGATACCGGTAACACCATTGATTGTGCAGGAGGTCTTAAGGCCCAGCACTACTTGACCACTTGTGGAAAAGCAGATCTGAAGAGTAGAGAGAGAGAGAGAGAGAGAGAGAGAGAGGGGAAGAGATAAAGGGAGGGAGGGGGAGGTAGAGAGAGAAGGGAGGCATCGAGGGGAGGATGTAGAGCGTAGAGAGTCTGCTGTAAATGTAATGCAATGTTAAACGTGTATTGAGGGGTTGAGGGATGCAGGAGTTAGGAAGACAGGAGGACAAGAGGCAGGGAAGGAGGGATGGGTAAAGAGAAGTAGACAGAAAAGAAATGAGCGTAGGAAGAAGAAGGAGGAGGAGGAGGAGGAGGAGGAGGAGAGGACATCTGCCCTTAGCTGCAGGGTCTGAGTCCACGCCAGAGATGAGGTCAGTGCCGCCCTGCTGGACACACACTGACCACCAGGCTGGAGGAGAGAGAGCGTAGCATAGGTTACACAGAGCCTAGCTTGACAGCAGAACACATCCTGTCTGTCCAAAGCTGTCGTACACACACCTAGTACCTATAAATACAGGCCCCCCTCGCGAACTACGGGGTTCTGCATATGGTGAGCATTACCTCTCTCTTCATAAACCATCTCCTTGTGACAGAGAGAGAGAGAGAGAGAGGAGAGAGAGAGAGAGAGAGAGAGAGAGAGAGAGAGAGGCGGGGGGGTGCTTATGATAAAGGTCTTGATATGGTCTCTGTTTGTTATACTATTGAGAGCACAAAACTCATTACTTTTGATCCCTCATAGGCACCACAAACATATCAGGCCAGGTGGGGGTGTGTGTGTGTGTGTGTGTGTGTGTGTGTGTGTGCGCGCGTGTGTGTGTATGCGCTATAAGTGTGTGCAAAGGACATCTCCAGAGGACTATGGCAACTCATGAAATGTGGTTTGCACTATCACCCCCCTGTGTGTGTGTGTGTGTGTGTCCGTGTGTGTACATGCTGCTGTGTGTGTGTGTGTGTGTGTGTGTTTGCGAGCGCGTATGCGGCCACATGCATGTGTGTCATAAGATCTATGAGATTACCATTACCTGTGGTCCCCCTGCTTCAAAGCCCACCCTGTCAGCCACCAATTACAGCTCCCCAGTCACCCATAAACCTCCCAGCATGAAAGGAAAGGTGAGAGCGCCTCTTTATAGGAACCTGAAGAGGGGAAATGACTCTCGCCACTCAATCTCTCTCTCTCTCTCTCTCTCTCTCTCTCTCTCTCTCTCTTTCCTTTATCCATCCCGGTCTTTACAATATCAGGCAGATTTCATGTCTTCATATAAAGTGCCCTTGACCTTCAGGCAATTTGAGGGGCTTGATAGAGCGTCGTAATGGGGGCTCTATAACTTTCCATGTGGTTGAGCAAGGCAGACCGCCGCCGGCTAGCGGGGCAGCTTGCCACAGATCAGTTGATAAAGTGCGTTGCCATAACTAGTCGAGCCTGTAAAACACATATAGCACAGCGGGCCAGGGGCGAGTGGCTGGAAGGCTGCACTGCAAAAATATCTATCTTGACAAGTAAAATCTTGATTTGGTTAAAACGAGTGAGAAAAAAAAATCTGAAAACGGGTAAAGACAAGTCCACTGACGTTTCACCAATTTCAAAAATTTGCCAATGTCTCGAAGTCAGCCGGATCACTCCACTGATATCAAGTGTCAAAAAAAAATGCAGTTTTTAATCTTGTTTAACTTGTTGGATATTTTTGTAGTGTGCCAGGCTCAGGAGGATGCAAGGAGGTGAGGGACCGAGCAGGAGGGAGGCAGACAGAGGAAAGGACCGGTATGAAGAGAGAGAGAGAGAGAGAGAGAGAGAGAGAGAGAGAGAGAGAGAGAGAGAGAGAGAGAGAGAGAGAGAGAGAGAGAGAGAGAGAGCACACAAGGAAAACCTTACAGACATTCATTAACCAATGGAAGCACCTCCAATCAGTTTATTCCTAAAACCTTCGGCACATTCAGGCTCAGCATAAACAAACTCTCCACCCCACTGAGTTGGAAAACAGGCCTAATTTGACCAGCTACAGTAGTAAACCCCGGAGGCCGAATTCACAAAGCCTTCCAAGGCTAAGAGCGACTCCGAACTGACCAATTTAGCCGTAAATTCTACAAAATAAAAGGCAGGATAAAGTGCTTTGTGAATACTGATCAACCCACCCAGATCAACCCCGGCCAGCAGAGCAGCCGTTCTCAGCGCTGCCCGGGGGTAGAGAAACTTGACTCATTAGTAATTCACAGTCAGGATGGAAAAAAGAAAAAGAGTAGTTTTGAATAAAAACCCGTTATTTGTGCTGAAAACAACAGATCCCCACGGACGCTGGTGCTGAGAGGAGAGGAGGAAGAGAGGAGGGGTGCGTCTTTCAAGGTTGTGTGAAGCAAAAAAAAACAAACAGATAATATAGACATATGGAGATAGACAGAGACACATTCACACACACTGAGAAGAGCACAGTTACTTGGTCAAGCAGCGTTCTGGGGATCGGATTGCATTCGGCCCCTTCCAGCTAAATAAAGACCAAGAAAGAGAGAAAAAATAAAGCGAATGAGTGAGGGAGGGCTAGAAACAGCAAGGGAAGAGATTGCAGGACTAGGGTTGATCGTACAAAAGAGAGAATAGATTTTTGCTAGGAGTTCGCTTCCCTAATTGCAAGAGGAAGTTGATTCCAGAGACGGGGAGCTCGGTAGGAGAACGCTCTGCTGTCTGCTGATTTCTTCTTGATTCTCGGGACGGTAAGACAACCGGCGACTAGTGGGCACGAGGGTGTACATAAGGGACAATGAGCTCAGATAAATATAAGCCCGTGTAACGATTTATACGTTAGCAGGAGCACTTTGAAGTCTGATCTGGCAGGAATTGGGAGCCAATGAAGGTCAAAAACGTGGTCAGATTGTCTAGTTTTAGTTTCAATGTTCTGGCTGCAGCATTTAGCACGAGTTGGAAGATTTTCAACGCTGGAGTTTGGTAGGCCAAGGGTAATGACGTTGTTATACCTTAACAGTCTTGGTGATACGTTTTTGCATAAGCTTACTGTACATGTTTAATGTGACTGTTAACTCACATTAATGTTCATTCTCAGAGGATCGGTACATATGAGACAACCTTCTTCTGGCTGAATCACTTGTTAGACCTCGAAGCCTCATTGTAAGTCTACACAGCTCCAGGCATGGAGTTGCCTCTAGCCGTCCTCCCAAACATGCAATTATCTATGTATTGGTATTGCAGCACAGATAGATTATAATAAAATAGAATATTTATTGGGCATGTTATAAAAGCAGTGGTCCATGGACTACAAATATACCCTTGAGAAGAGTTAATAGAATATCACACAGACTAATTCACCATTATTGATTTCACTCTCGTTCCTTGCCCACCAAAGTTTCCCTTACCAGAAGTAATTGCTGACAGAATGCAGAGTTAGGAGCTGGTATGAGCTGGGTGGGCTGAAGTTTATTGAATTTTGGGTAATAGAATTTTGATGCCCCCCAACTGGAGATGGGGAGAGAAATCCTCCACCTCAAAAGACTCTCCATCACGAGAGCGCCCGAAAGACTCGCCCTGCTCTTCCCTCGCTCTCCACCGCTCACACTGACGTCTTTCAAAAGTATCTGCTGGGCGGAGAAGGGTGAAGAGCAGGTTGGGCAGGTAAGAAAGTGTGTGTGTGTGTGTGTGTGAACACCAATGCTAGATGAATGGGTGAGTAAATGGATGAATAGAAGGGAAAAAAGGACGAAGACGAAGGTAGAAGAACGAGACCACAGAAGGGAACTAGCAATGAACTAGCGATGTGAACTTGGGTGCTGCCCTCTCACTAAATGACTCACTGTCCTCTGGTCAGAGTTCGGATGAGTGTGCAACTCTCCCTCCGTGTGTGTGTGTGTGTGTGTGTGTGTGTGTGAGAGAGAGAGAGAGCGAGAGAGAGATCAAGAAAAAAAAGAGAGACAGTGTGCTTTCAAGCATGTATTATTTTGTATGAGCATTGGTCCACTTGCTTGTGTGTTTTCAAGCATGAATTTTGTGTTTGTGTGTGTGTGTGTGTGTGTGTGTGTGTGTGCGGGTGTGTGTGTGTGTGGTGTGTGTGTTTGTACATACACAGTGTAAACTGGGTTCCGCTGTGGCACTGGACTGGCGGGATCAGAGGTGTGCGAGCCACGCATGGATGCGCTGACGCTAACTTGTAGCGAAGGAGCGCTCACAGATCAAGACCCCGGCCTGAACAACAAAGGCTAGCCCGAGTTCAACCCAGGATTAAGGAAGAAACTCCCTCTGGACCCGGGCAGCCCAAAGTGGAGCCTGTGGACCAAGCTTGGCTAATCGCTAAGACGCTTTTTGCCCTTCAAAGGTTTCCAGACAGTGTTAAAGTGTTTTATATTTGGTCTACTTTATCACAATTTCATTATTTGTGAAGAGTAATCCTGAATTAACTTGTTTAACTTGTTTCCTGGAGTACCGCATTTTCCAAAATATATTTTCATGCGATCCAAAACTGATTTACTGGTCTCTTGGGTAGAGCACACTGTGTTTTTACAATGATAACACTTGTTTTCTTAAAGGTGGAAAAATCTTTTTGGATTGCATATTAACTTAGTTCAATAATTGAACAACTAACATGACCCTGATATTGTTACTTGTTTCAAAAGAGTTGAAACTGCACGGGGAAACAAGTTGAAGTTCTCTCACTCCACTGGCAGATTTCTGAAAACAATATTTGAAGAATCAAATGCAGACTCAATGACTTGTTGACATAGATATTTTTGGAGTGCTGCAACAAAACGGGGGGTTAAGAGAAAAAGAGAAAGAGAGAAAGAGACGATAAAAGAAAGGAGGATTGAAGGAGAGCAGGACATGAGTATATGAGAGAAAGAGCTCCCCAATGAGAGTCGATCCCATGACCTTCTGACCCGTACAATTACATACGAAGGGATAAACATGAGAGTTAGGGGCTGTTGGATGTTAATTCAAGCTTTACATGAGCACATTACAGCAGAATTTGGACATTAACCAGGGAAGAGCCTGATCCCAGAATGCATCATAAAACAACTCAACCAGAGAGCAGCGTGCTGGATGACGGGTGTTAGTCAGATAATCCCCTAATAGACACTGAACTAAGGGATGAGGGGAGGTAGGGGTGAGATGTTAAAGGGAAATACCGCTGAAATCCGCTTTTAAATGTGTCATCTCTCTGCCCTCGGGAAATCCTTATAATTCCTGACCCAAACTGTGAGAACTCCTCAGTGTATAGTAACACCATATTATAACGTTGTTCAATGCACTGGGCTGGAAAAGCCTTTTTTTTTGCTACGTAACAATATTAGCCGACATTAGCACAGTAGCTGGAGTTGTACTTTCTCTGCAGCAGAGTAAGAATTTGATTCACAGAGTACAACACACACACACACACACTGACTCTCTGTGTGTGTGTGTGTGTGTGTGTGTGTGTACTCTGCGACCCTCACCTCTTGGCCTCCTGTTGGGACCCGCCAAGGCCACATATCTCTCTGTATCCAGCTAACAAACTCATTTCAGAGGCCATTACCCTTCATCTCACTCCTACCACAACCCCTACCCCTCCAACAGAGTGACAGAGAGAGAGAGAGGTCATTGAGAAATTTGATATCAAAAGGTTTGCTATGTCTACAGAGTTATAGAAAAACATCTGGAAGATTGGGAGAAGAGTAGATGAAGGAAAAGAAAAGACGATTGAAAGTGGCAATCTGCGCCATCTTTGGTGTGAAGCCCTCACTGTTGAGGTGTCAATCAAACAGTGTGGCCAGGATTTTCTGTTGGCTATTGGCTATCGCTAACGCTAACTTCCTGTGCACTGGAAGGACTAACCCAACACCAGGTGCTCGGAACAGCAAATGTAAAACCTTCCACAAATGTGTCATACAGTATAAATCTATGGGAAAACAGCAGGGATTAATACTTATTAGGAATTTCAGAATGGAGGTCCTGGTGTGGAGGTGCATGCACCGTGCACCCCTGGGTGGGTTGGGACCATATGACAATCCATTCATTGTAATATAGGGGTTCCACCGTGACCCCTGACCCCACACCTCCATCTGCCCACCAAACGATAACTCTCTTAGGGCTTAGTGTTGACAAATGTGTCCATAGCTTAAAGACAGAGGGGCTGATCAAAGGGAAGAAAACCAGGAGGGAGAGTGGATCGACAGCAGTGTGTTTGCACGCGTGTGTGTGTGCGTGTGTGTGTGTGTGTGTGTGTGTGTGTGTGTTATTAGCTGGTACACTGAGCCATGTAATTGTGTGCAGCTGAGGGAGCAAAAGCTGGACAGGGACCAGTGTGGCTGCTCTTCTAGGTCAGAAGGGCCACACCCAACCACCCACCAACCACCCAGCCAGCCACCCACACCCACACACACACACACACACACACACACACACACACACACACCAATGGGGAATTCCAGAAGCTGACCAAGCCACAATGACTTTGAGTGTGTGTTTGTGTGTGTGTGTGTGTGTCAGTGTGTGCAGTTGGTTGAGATGAAACTCGCAGCCCTCTTACTGCAGTTTGCACACACACACACACACACACACACACACACACACACACACACACATACACAAACGCCAAATACACACACTGAGCCTGAGAATTTATGACATTAATGACATTAATGATGATCCCCTACACGCAGACAGGCACATATCAGTTGTGTGTGTGTGTGTGTGTGTGTGTGTGTGTGTGCCCTGGTGCTGACCCTGTACAGCAGGATTATACTGGATTATAAACTGGCACTTTCCCCTTTCCTCCCAATGGGATCGACTCAGGGCATGACTTCGCTGTGAACCCTTCACACACATACACACATACACACACACACACACGCACACACACACACATACCAAAATGATGCATGCACACATATAATATTTCTCTCTCTCTCGCACAAACAGACACGCCCTCACACCCTTCTTGGTGCTCTCAACTCGGCTTAAGGCACCATGTGTGTACGTGTGTGTGTGTGTGTGTGCGTGTGTGTGTGTGTGTGTGTGCTGTGTCACTCTATTGACCGTGGTGGTCTGGTCAACCGTACGCTAAACCGCCAGCCAGCCGACAAGCGTATGCACTCTCTCTCTCTCGGTCTCTCTCACTGTCACTCTCTCTTATATGCAGAAACACATGAAAATGCATCAAGTCAACAAGTATGTACAGTTGCATGCACACATCCATGTCTACACACACACACACACACACACACATACACACACACGGACCAAAAGCCCTTGATACAGCAGTTTGGTCCATGCTATGAATTCCATTTTGCAGCTCCTTCTCTACAATTATAAAGTGTTGGTGGCAGATATGGATCAGCCCCCATCACAACATCACCATGGTGAGATACCCAACACTCAGCTGCAGTATAATGACTAGTGATTTAGCGATGGCCAAGGAGGATTGTGGGGCTGCACTGGCTAAGCTCTATTTACAGCTTTAGCCACCAACTTTGTTCAGTTCAGCACTTTGTTCAGTGGACTTCATTCATACAGAGCAATGTCTTTCTAATGAACAACATTCATGACAAATCTTCTAAAGACTCTGGATGGATTTTTATTGTGAAAGTCACAACATTCCAGAGTGGACAGCGACATTGCCCACGTTGCTTTTTTTACGGGATGTTTGGTTTCTTCCTCGTTTACTGCAAATTGAGTTGGGAGTTTATATCACGGCTCAGGTTTTAAGAGACGATACAAGGCAGTAACGGTGGGGAGAAAGAAAGAGAGAAAGAGAGAGAGAGAGAGAGAGAGAGAGAGAGAGAGAGAGAGAGAGAGCGGAGGAGAAGAGATGGTAAGTCAGTGAATCGCTCCTCCGACATTCCGCTTTACCAACAAACCTCCCTTTGCTTGCAGTGGCTCACGTTACCAGCCAAATAAACGGCCTGAGAGAGCAGAGAGAGCAGGAGAAGGCGTTAGTGTGCGTACGTGAGTTTGTGTATGACATATTCTTGCCAAGCTGCGGGCATGGCATGCGTGCCTTGGAAGGAAAACAGGCCATAACAAAAGCAGAGAGGAAAAAGGGGCCAGAATGTGAATGAGTGTGTTTGGGAGTTTGCAATTTCTTCTTTGCAAATTTTTTTTTTTTTTTTCACCCGTTGGTTCTAGCGTGCTGGTCATGGCTGACGGATTGGCTGAACGAACTGGGCTGCACTGACGCTTAACATGCAAGTGATACACACACACACACACACACACACACACACACAGGGATCCAAGCGCGTGCACTCACACACACACACACACACACACACACACACACACACAATCTCATATGGACGCAGACATACTGAGCCAGAGCACTCAGGTGGAGTCGAGCTGGTCATATATTCAGACTCCATTTAGAGAACAGGCTTGGAGGGCAGGTCTCTTGAGGGGTCAACGGACCTACGCACACAGACACACACACACAGACACACACACACACACACACACACACACACACACACAAATGCTCACAAACCTCTGTGTAGGGGTTAACGTACCGCCAACAGGCACGGTGGTAACCTCTGACCTCTACTAATGCTGTCTTGAGGGTTGGCAGGGGAGGTAATGGGTGAGAAAAATGCTCACACATGAACCTGACCTCTCCCTCTCTCCCTCCCTCTCTCTCCCTCCCTCTCTCTCTCTCTCCCTCTCTCTCTCTCCCTCCATTCAGCAAACAAAGGGACACAGGCAGCCCTGCTGTCACCCTGCCATGCCATTGAAAACAAGCAGCGAGGCAGAGTCTGCTGCAGACTCACACCTTGAGGCGTTTAAATGAGCGCACGTGTCCATGTCAGCGAGGTGGATTCATAAAACAGAGGGCCCGGTGCTCCATCACGTTTAAGACAATGTAAAAGAACCGATAAACGCACACCTGTGACCACATAACAGTTAATTTTAATATTAACACGTTAACTGAAACTACTGTGTCGCTTAATTATATTGCTGACTATATTGCTTGCCGGAAGAATAACATTTAATTATGATGATTTCATTAAAAATACTACTTTTTGTACATTTGTGTTCTCCTTTTATTACAATGGTGTGTTACCACTGTTTTAGGACAGCAGTAAGCCACTGAAGGCTTTGTGTTGTGTGTGTGCATCGTGCCTAACAACCCCCTGAACAGCTCGAACATGACTTATTGCTTAAAATAATAATTCATAGTTCATGAAAGCTTTTACATTTCGTTTTCCATGCTGTTCTTAACACCCAGTGGTTAGGGTCTTTCCCAAGACAAATCGCACAGGGAGTGATACGTTTTATGTTTCTGGCAGCAGTAACGGTGGTTTAATAGAAGAACCGGGTAGTTAGTATGAGATCGTGTAGACAAAGTTCAAACTTCATCAACAGAAAACACACAGTAGTGGACACAGTTTGATTTGATTGACAGGTGATCTCTGTGCACAGTGCAACAACATCACAGAGATAAAGGCTCATCATCAAAGATCACCAAAATTCTGGTAGATTACCATTTGAAATCAACTGTGGCTTTCCATCACTGAACAATAAGATACTTAAAGGTTCAGAAAATATATAAACAAAGCGGTCAAAAGCACTGCAACATCCTGTACGACCGTGCAACAGAAAAGCCCTTCTAACCCGTGATGACGTCTCACCGACCGCAGCCGGCATGGAGTGTGGTCGGACGTATAAAGAGGTCGGGACTCAGCTTTCGTCACCAGGCCCCATCGGGCTTTCTGCTGAGAGGATGTCTGGGTGGGACAACACAGCTCCACATATATGAGAGAGAGAGAGAGAGAGAGAGAGAGAGAGAGAGAGAGAGAGAGAGAGAGAGAGAGAGAGAGAGAGAGAGAGAGAGAGAGAGAGAGAGAGAGAGAGAGAGAGAGAGAGAGAGAGAGAGAGAGAGAGAGAGAGAGAGAGAGAGAGATAGATAGATAGATAGATAGATAAATAGATAGATAATAGATAGATAGATAGATAACAGATAGATAGATATATGATAGATATATAGATCGATCGATCGATAGATCGATAGAGAGAAAGAGATAGATAGATAGATAGATAGATGACAGACATACAGACAAAGAGACACAACCATAGATAAACTCACTCAGAGATAAAAAGAGAATATACAGTATAATAATACAATTTCCCACATCATTCTCCTGATTACAAAACACCTCATGGCTCCTGAGGCGGTCGGCTTTGCTCGGCGCCCCACAGAGAGAGAGAGAGAGAGAGAGAGAGAGAGAGAGAGAGAGAGAGAGAGAGAGAGAGAGAGAGCGAGAGAGAGAGAGAGAGAGAGAGAGAGAGAGGCAGACGGGGAGACAAAGAAGGTTGTGTAAGAGATGTTATAAAAGACACACTTCAAAGAGAGCACAAAAACAGCTCCCTCTGGTCTTTTTGTTCCTGTGATGTAAGCCTGCCTGCCTGCCTGCCCGCCAACACACACACACACACACACACACACACACACACACACACGAAACATGCAAATACTCGCCCTCACACATGTATGCACACACATACCTGAGAAGACACACATGCAACAACCCACTCTCGCAAATATTTGAGCATAAATAGCATCGACATACACAAACGGTGAAGAGCGCCACAGGGCCGAGGACTGGAGGACACACACTCTCACAGTTAAACCTGCATAACTGTGTTTATTAGACAAGCAAGACGGGAGAGAAAGGGAGCATCTAACAAAGGTTGTGAGTAACTACAGTAGTATGACCTTCCCTAGTCCCCTAGTCTCGTCTTAATGGGACCAGGGTCTATGTGCACCCAGGATATGAGGCTCGGGGGAAATGGGGCACATGCTCCTGTCAACCAGTCATCATCACATACGTACACGGTCTTTTTTAAACTGCTCATAACCAGAGTGCGACGGTGCACGGTGTCGGCGCGATGACTCAGATTGAAATGCGAGGAAGGAAGGAAGGAAGGAAGGAAGGAAGGAAGGAAGGAAGGAAGGAAGGAAGGGGCATTTTAACATTTCAAATTATAGTATTGGTCCTCGCCGCCGAGAAACAAGACTGACGGACAGCTATCAGGCGGCGGCACATTCCCAGTAGGAAGCAGAAGAAGAAAACACAGGCGTGGGCCAGACCAGCACACCCTGAGGAAAAGCTCTGTGGCGTGTCAGGTGTGTTCAGGTCTGCCTGCAGTGTAAATCAACTTGAGCGTAACTCGTGTCCTTGCGTGTGTTTTTGAGTGTCCTGCGCTTAAAAAAACACTGTAAATCACCAAACGTTACGGCGACGGGGCAACACAAAAAAAACCCAGCTCCCTCTGGCCCGGACTGACCCCCCCCCGATGACTTCACCCAGTTGCCTAAAGGGTATCTGTGTGACCCGCGAATTATTGATCGCCGCTCCCTCTTGTCCTGCCGACATTGCCCCAGCCTTTTGTGCGTGACCTACAAAGTATCGATGGGAAGGTGCCCACAAATGACTATGTTCTGAGCTATGATTGGGCGGTAATGTGCTGTGTGTGTGTGTGTGTGTGTGTGTGTGTGTGCGCTGTCCTGCTTTACAGTGAGTAATGGTTTTCTTGTGTTTGCGTATGTAGGTTAACACTGCAGCCAGCCGCTCGCCACCAACCGGGGAGGATGCAGCCCACCCGTCTACTCTGACGTTGTCGAACATACTTCCTTGTCTCATCTTGTTTCAACCAGAAATCAGCCTCTCATCTGCCAAGTGACCCCCCCGCGACCTTAACCGTGACCCCTCCGGACACACCACCGCCACCATCCACCAATATGTCGTCCCTAACGTCAAACAAACACAGACTGGCCACTAAGTGCGCACACACACACACACACACACACAGAGGCGAGCAAACACTGACCCCAGCACACACACAGACACTGACCCACTGACATTAACCCTGTACACCCATACACACACACACACACACTCACACAATCACTGACCCACAGACAATGACCCCAACAGACACCCAGGCCCGTGCAATCAGCCACACACACCTGCTGCCTGACCTTTCTTTGGTTCTCTCTCTCTTTCACACACTGCGCGCACACACACACACACACACACACACACACACACACACACACACACACACACATATACAGCCTCCACTGCCTGACTGAAGAGCCTGAGGTGGTTGAGTCTGAACCGGAGCCTGAACCTGACCTTGAAGTGATACTTGGTGGCAAATGAACCCAAGCCGGAGGATTCAGCTGAACCCAAGCCCATGTCGGAAGTGGTTGCAACCGAGCCAGACCCAGGACCAGAACCTGGAGGAGGCTGCTGAGGATGGAGGGTGGACCCTAAGGAGCCCAGGTGAGAGAACCCAGCCATTATTCTCTAACCTGTTTAAATTGTTGTGGTTCCAGGAGACGGTGATCGGAGGCCTTTCAATCCAGGTGGTCCAATCGGGGGGAATGGCATTAGTGATGCTGAGCCAGAGTCACCCACCATTACTGCATGACCGCTCAGCTTGCCCTACAAGTCTGAGCTGAGGGGGAGGGTACGTGGCAGACTGGGCTACCCGCCAGCCAGGGGGGCTGATTGGGAAAGACGTAAGAGTGGATTTCCCAGTCCGAGCGAGAGAGAGAGAGAGAGAAGCGAGAATATCCAGGCAGCAGCCAGGAAGCCTGCCCAAAGCTTTCCTTAAGCCTCCGAGTACTGAAGATAAGTGTTTTAAGTTGTATTTCAGTTAATAATTAAAGGTGAATCCTGCCATGAAGCGTCATCTCTGCCAGGTAACCCTCAGATTGGGCTTGCACACACACACACACACACACACACACACACACAGGTCAAAGCGCCTCTGTGCATTTTCCCCCATCACTAAATCATAAAAGTAGTTAAATACAAGCTAGCTAGAATGTCATGTCTGGGTGCTGATCTATATACAAGCCCTCCTGGCCATGTCGTAGCGTTGCTCTCCGCTGTAACAGCCCAGTAAAGCAGGAATGCTCAAAAGAAAAACATCAGGAAAACCACTGTCTGTTGTGACCATACATACTGCACGGCCAGCCTGTAAACTGAACTAACAGAGGTTTGAAGTAAGCTATTATTTCATGCTCCATGCCCAATTTATTACAGCAGCTCAAGCGAAAGTTTGTGTTTTCCACATATTTCAGAAACCAAACATGTCTTTTCCGCTGCAGTTTGCGGTGCAGTGGTGAAGCAGGGAAAGCCATGTTCCCACTGTGAGAAATGTACAGTGAATACACTTGAGAAACCGGCTTCAGGCACTTTATCATGGAGATAAAAGGGTGTGTGTGTGTGTGTGTGTGTGTGTGTGTGTGCGCGTGATTGTTCACTGTCACAAAGGAAACATCCCCACAATAACCAAGATTACTCTTTGGGGTCGCAACTGTCATTGGCTGATAGGTTTGTGTGTAATATGTAACGTGTGTGTGTGTGTGTGTGTGTGTGTGTGTGTGTGTGACGGAGCAGGAGAGAGTGTGTATTCATATGTGTGTGTGTGTGTGTGTGTGTGTGTGTGCAAGACAAACTGAGAGAATGTGTGCACGTGCTTATCATCCTACCTGGTGCAGCCTGCATCTCCAGTAGACCTCCTGTTGCTATCAGCGCCTCCAGGATCCTGACGTGGTGTTCCGGGTTCACGTCCGCACTGCACACGCACACGCACACGCACACGCACACGCACACGCACACGCACACGCACACGCACACACACACACACACACACACACACACACACACACTGTTGTCAAATGCTAAAAGGGGGTGGGGGGGGTCCATTTAAATCTGTATTGACAACATCAACATGTCACTAACTGGTTGAATGTCAAGTATAATATGTCTTGATTTGGAGGGGGAGAGAGAGAGAGAGGGAGAGAGAGAGAGAGAGAGAGAGATTTGCTAAGCTCATGTCTCTGCTAGCTGATATTCGAGCGCTCCAGAGCAACTCTATTCCAAAACTAAAGCTAATATAATCAACATTTCCTCACAAATGAATGAAAGCGTATGAGGTCGGGTTCAAGCAGCACGGCACGCTGTGACGCGCCTCCCCTCGCCTCCCCACGCCTCCCCACGCCTCCCCTCGCCTCCCCTCGCCTCCCCTCCCCGCGTACGTCAGAGGCGATTTTCTCGACCGGGCTACACAAACAATCACTGCTTCTGACTCACTGTGACTGGCGTTCCAAACCCCCCTACGTTTCCACCGCACACAATCGCACAACAGCCAAAAGGGAGGCATTCCTTTGTAATTTTTGGAAAACCAGATACAGACGATGCTGATGCAGCGTGCCGGGAAGCAGAACAATACCATCAGCCCTGCTAATGCCTCCTCGCGCCGTTTCAGCATCCAGCTCTTCAATTGCAGGATGTTGATCTTACCACTGAGCCAAATATCATGCGTGGTTTTCCTTTTAGCGGAGGACGATCTATCAGGCTCACATCCACAAGCCTCCACGCAGAACTAGAATGGGACAGAATGGATCTCTCTGGCGGATCAAAGTGATCTCATTGGTTACACCTATAGGATCCCTGGACCTAATCTGATCACAATACAAATGAACTGAATGGGAATACCTCGTCTATCTGTTCTGACTGTGGTGAGGAAATGGATTGGAATAATCAACGCTATCAGCAGCAGTGTTTTTACTCAAGGAATGGACAGTAAATGGAAACACTGTGGGACTCCAACTTTTGTGATTTTCATGTTTTATTTGAACTCAAGGATCCTTCAGAGGCCATCAAACGCTTTCAAAATCCATGTATGTATAAATTCAAAGATTTATCGTCATATATCTGAGAATGTTCATGTTTTTAACGCTGACTTGAACATGGAACTACCTGGTTAAACAAAGTGAATGAATCAATGAAGGAATGAACAAGTCCTTTACTAGCACTATTATTGTTTAACACAATAAGAGCACTATATTAAGAATAAAGTGAATGAATGGATTAAGAAACATAAAAAAACAATGAATAAACAAAATGTTGACTATCAAATCAAAATGATCAATTGAAGTGTATGAATAACCATACAAGCAGGATGGATGGATAGATAGTTAAACCTCATTACCTGAAGAGTGAGTGCTTGAAGATGGCCTCTGAGAAGGCCTGTCCCAAAAGCCTGGGGCTGGCCTGACAGTGCTGCCCCGGCTGGGCCAGCCCTGCCCTGGCCAGGTGTTTGGTGAGGTGAACCAGGAGCTGGTGGTTGGCCTGGGGGACGCTGGGAGACTCCAGGATCCTCTTCAGCCGCTCGCCACACTCCTCCACACTCTGGATCTCTAGAAGAGGAAAGGAATACAGGAATAGTTTACTACAACCAGAAATGCAAAGTTTCAAAGCGTTGGAAGACATTGCCAACACACTATAAGCAATGACTATCACATGTGAACGCTGTTTAATGTGATCACAACATGTTACGAGCTCTGCTTTGTGGAAAATGGAAAATGCCATTTTAAAGATTTGAAACGCAAGAGAACACTGCTGCTATTGTCAGTTATGATAATGTCAGTCTCAAAAAAAATAAATGAAAAACACTGCATGACAAATCATCGCTTGGATTCAGCGAGGCTCTCTGGGGATTTGGGACAAATATCACGCACATTACACCAAGATGTAATGTGAAGTTCAATCCAAGATTATGTCAGCCATAATCAGACAAACAACATAATAAGTGAGCAGAAAGAAGCAGAGACACCCTGGATGCATGCACAAACATCCATCACACCAGAACACATATCACCATTTGAAGCAGAAACCTTTCACGTTGAGCACAACCCCGACATCCCCACTGCACCGCCAGGTGAGCACCACCATCAACATCCCTCCATGCATGTATCCAGCTGCTGGTTGACTTTGTGAAGATATATGGCCTTGGCAGGACATCGACGTTTGTGAATTCAGATCAAGCCCCGGCTTGCCAGCTGCTAGCTAGCTAGCCTGACAGATGTTACGGAGGAAATCATATGGGCTTGGTCTACGGACGCTTGTAAAAATGCCACAGCGGGAGCCGGCGCAGGAGGATAACACCCAACTCCTTTTTTTGTATTAGTAGGGTTCAGACAATGCCAATGTTTGGAGAGGACCAGAGTGCTTTCACCACAGGCCCTTTACCACTACAAACAAGCTGCAAACGGGGCAACATCTGTGCCTCTGTGTGTCGGCTTTACGAGGGGAGAAACTCAGCGGGATCAACAATTGAATACCCATCCTTATACGACCAGGCTCATTCTGCAAAACAATCCATATGAAAAAGTCCTGTCTGCTCGCCTATCTGCCCAGTACTATAACCAATATTTAAAATGAGGTTACAGTATTTCATTCATCCTGTTTTACCTTTAGAATTTGTATTGTCTTTATTTATAATCGACAATCACACTGCATCCTGGGTAGCTACAGCGTACGTGCAATATAAAGACTGACGACTACACTGATTCAGACTGAGCAGCCCAGCAACATTATAGCCGTCCTTTTACAACCACGGCCTTATTAGTGCTCGTTCATCAATATATTATGACATATTTCGGTGTCTTCTGTGTATTCCGTCATAGGGTTTTTCATGTTTTGCAAGTGTGTTGCGTTCAAAGCCTCAGATCAAAGCACGGAATCCATATATAAAAACATTCCCCCGGCCAGAGTACGCCTCATCTCTCTGACTTCGTACGGACTATTTAACCCTCCTTCAAAACATAACATAAAAAAAATCTTCACGCAAAGATAATGTGCAATGACCTGGAACCATAACGTGTTTTTTTAACTCTGAATCCAAGCAAACCAGTTTACTGCTGAAGTCACGGTGAAGATTGAACGGCCATATGACCTGAGCAGTGTTCCAGCTCTTTCAACATTCATGTATATCATGCATGTACGCACGGTGTTTTTTTTGCTTCCCTTAGACTGAGTGCACTCTGCATTAATAGAGCTAATTGATTTTGGCTTGTTCTTGACGACTCAGGAACAGTGTTTGTTGAGAAAGCTTATTTTATATGTTTTTTTACCGTGTGCTAGGCAAGGTTCTGCATGTTTATGTGCCACATGTGTCAGGGTTTTTAGAATGGTGATCCTTGATTGATTTACTATATTGGTGTATTTTGCCCTCTGCGCTGGAAGTAAAGTGTTGTAATCGATCCCAGAAGAAAAAGAGAGACTCCTGAGAGAGAGAGAGAGAGAGAGAGAGAGAGAGAGAGAGATCTGCCACAGATACGTTGCCCTTTAAAGCATGTGCCATTTTCCAGGTAGGAGCTCTTTGAGTCAAGCATGTACATTCACATTACATATAATGTGTGTGTGCACCCATGTCTAGGTCTGTATGTGTGTGTGTGTGTGTGTGTGTGTGTGTGTGTGTGTGTATGTATGAGCTTCCGCCTGTACATGCATATGATGCGTTGGTGCGTCTGTCTGAGTGTGTACTTGTGTGTGTGTTGGGGGCTGGTGTCCAGAGGTGAAAGGTCAGAGAGACGGAGAGGACAGGTCAAGAGGATTCAGAGGCAGGAAAAAGTGGCTGGGTGTAACAATCATCAATATGTATTTCTGTGTGTGTGTGTGTGTGTGTGTGTGTGTGTGTGTGTGTGTGTGTGCAGTGTATATAAATGTGAAGTGAATGAGTGTACCTGTAAGTGATTGATTATGTGTTGGAAGAGTGTCAAGTGTGTAGTCTCCATTATGTACATGTCTGTATGTGTGTATGTGTGTTTGTGTGTTTGTTCCTGTATGAGTGTTTGTTTGTGTTTGTGTGTGTGTGTGTATGTGGGGGGGGTTGGTAGGTGGGTGGTGATGAATGGCTGACAATCTGCTGCAGCCTGATAGAGGTCATGGAAGTCAACCCTGTCTGTCTGGCTGCTACTGATCACACACACACACACACACACACACACACACACACACACACACACACACACCAGCAGTCACATGCATCATGCATACCCTCTATCACCTCTCAATATCTATCTCTGCTGCTGTCTGGAGCCAACAGGAGCACCCCACCACACACACACACACACACACACACACACACACACACACACACACACACACACACACACACACACACACACACACACACACACACACACACACACACACACACACACACACACACACACACACACACACACACTCCTCCTCTCCTATTATGGATTGTGGCTGACCCCGCTGGTCAATAGAGGTCAAGGCTGGAGAGGGAGCTTGGCCTGTCCATCTGGTCCCCAGGGACACTGGACAACTGGACTCTGAACTAGAGCTTAGTACAGACCAACTTTAAAGTTGACGACCATGATGTAAGGACTGGACAGTTTGAATTCCTGTTTACCTAAAAATGGGAATTTCTTGGATTAGCGGTGTTTCCATTCAACTGTCAAGCAAATACAAACAAACTTCTGAAACGGTGCAAATAAAGAAAATGTGAATTAGGTGTGCTACCGTCAGCTGGGTTGAAGCAAATAAACAGCTTCCTGCACGTCTAACATAGCTAGGTCTTCATGCTTCATTCTTCAATCAACAAATGTGTTTCCATCTCAATATATCACATCATTTCTTTGTCAACCAAAAATGTTTCCACCTCAAGGAAGCCTAAAAAATGTGTGATGAGTAAGGAATTTTCTATCAACATTTGCTCTTTCCATTGTCAAGTGTGAGCAACTGATTGGAGTGTACTAAGCATCAGGTAAGCCTTGTTACTGGAAGATGCATGGGATAGGATGTAGGGGCGATATAATGTAGCAAAGTAGATCAAGTTAATGGATAATGTAATGGTACCCACAATTATGATTAACTGGATTGGATCCTTATGATCCATTACATTAACCACACTGGTTTTGTCTCTACTCTACTGCCCAATACATCCACCTGCTCCCATTCCTCCATCTCTCCCCACTTCCTCCCTCCTCCTCCTCCCCTCCTCCCCTCCTCCAGTCCCTCTGTCTACAGGTCCAGATGGACAATGGTCAGTCAGACGGAGGCCAGTTGGCCTTGGTTCTTACAGACGTTGACCTCAGTCAGACCATTAGGATAAGTGTCTCTCACAAAACAAATGAATGAGAGAGGATAGGGAGAGGACAAAGACTAACGAAGAAGAGGAAGAAAGGCGCAAGGGGGTGAGGAGGAGGAAGAAATGAAGAAGAAAAGGGGGCAGGAGGGATGCTCGGATTAAATCATTAAGATAACTGACTCACAGAGAGCAAAGGGAGGAGGAAGAGGAAAAGATGAGGAAAGATGAGTGAGAAGAGTAGAGTCGTTAAATCATGACTTTTAAGAGTAGGAAACGTTCTTTGAGATACAGAAAACACAGTTTGAACTTTTGCCGCCCACACCTCAAACTCAAAGAGCAAGAGGCTGCAGCATCAGGACCTAGTCAGAGGTCTGTCTGATTCCCCAACGGCCTCGAACCGCTAAGAGCTTCACAGCCTCCCGACATGTAATTTGCATCTCTGCTATGGAGGCAGTATTCATTTCAAATGGTTTGAGACGACTTAGCATCTTTCAAAAAAAGAAAAGTGGTTCAATAACTAATGACAACATATGTGACATGAGTCACCTTGAAAAAGAATATGATTGGACTGATTTGAAGGTAAAATGCATTTTGACACAAACATAACTTTTCATGTGAAGTTCTGGCAGATAATGGTCATAAAAGATGAAAATAATCAAATTTAAATCAATTTTAAGAGTCTAGCTTCCCAACAGTGACAGAGAGGAATCAGACAGATTATACCTTTATCCTAGCTTCAGTTCTGAATGACTGTCGGTAGATTTCCCATGACCGGCCAGTGGCTGGATTAGGGACGCAGATCAAACCAATGAGAAAAGGGTTGGGCTCCCAGAGAGCAGGATAGCCGGAGGACAGGTGAAGAGAGATGGGGAAGGGGATGTTAAGCTGCTCATAACATCACAAAACGTCAGACTGAGTACGGACGGTCAGTCACTATCTCTACTGACCCGATCTTAACAGGTAACATAAACTAGAGTAACCCAACTGGACCCAATAGAAGACGTACACCGTGTCCGCCTGAATCAACATGAAGAGGAATAAACACACAAATGTTACATTCAATGAGTAATATGAATGTAGAATGTGACTGCAGACACAGCGACAGCTCAGTAAATCAAGCTTCTAAGTTTTACCTTGCAAACAGCCATGAGAACAACAAAGTTATTATTAATTATTTAGGTGTGTGTTAGTGTGTATTAGCTGCAGGGATGCCTGGCTGCTGCAGGTGATGGGAGGTTGTTCAGGAAGAAAAAAAAACACTGCCCTCCTGACTAGTTGGCGCCCGAGGCAGCTGCTCATGATGCTGTTGAACACGTGCAGCCTTATGTGAACATATACACCCCAGACTATTTCCAGTACTAGCCTTGGTTAAAGAAAAACCCTATAGAGGCATTTGGAAGTGAGGGCTATATGAAGCGAAAACCTAAAAAGGCAGCTAAAAAAAGACATCAGGGACGGGACTGAAAACGCCTCCACTTGCGCCCCCCTCCGAGCAAACAGTCTCTTCTTCAGGGATCTCCTGACATTATTGCGTGACTCATCCTTCCTGTACAAATGAAATGGTTCAGCCCTTCAAATCCCCTTTTTCATAATATCCTTTGATTTCACCAAACAAACGACGGCGTGTTCTTCAGGTGACCCCCCAATCCCCGCATAAGATTTCAACAAGCTTAACCTGAAACGACCAACGCAAAATACTTGACGCATCTTTTCAGAGTCGTTTATCCTGACTTAAAATGTACCCATGAATAAGTGAAAAAAAACAAAAAAAAAACAAGCTGCCACTTAACGAGGACAGGATCGAGAGAGAGAAAAGCACTTACGTAATTGACAGGGTTTGCAGTCGGAGCTTATGGCGAGTGGCTTAGCGGAGTAATATTTCTGGGAGGCGGTCGCAGGGGAGTCGGTGTGAACTTACTTGCAAGGCCTGACTTTGCCTCCCTACTGGCAAACACACAAAACGTGCACGCTCACACACTCATCTATCTATCTATCTATCTATCTATCAGTCTCTGTCTTTCTCTTACATACACACACACACACACGCGCACACACCACCCACAGAAATCACGAAGCTCTGAACGTCAAAGGAAGAGTTCATGAAAAATAGATCAGACTCTCAGTCCCTAAAAGCCAGAGAGACGGGAGGGGGTGCTGGGCTGAGGTGGGTGGGGGGGTGAAAGGGCAAACAGGCAGGTCAACTATGTAGAGAATGATACACATATATATATATAGAGAGCGAGAGAGAGAGAGAGATAGAGAGAGAGAGAGAGAGAGACTAGTGCGCAGCCAGACAAGAGTTAAATTTTGCTTTTACTGAATTAGAAGCTGCCGGGAGATTAGCAGGTCATTTGACGCTGACGCGAAGGTACAGCCGCCTCGTCTTTACATCCACATATGGCTGAATCTGTGGAATGTGACAAGTGTTGGCGCTCATACAAAGTGACAAGAGGCACACAGAAGCACTCTGCCTGACCTGGGCTGAGAGAGAGAGTTCACAGCAGAGTTCAGACATACAGTACGGAGGAAGGGAACGAACATCGGGACAAGCCACACCCGCCAGCCCCAGCGTAGAAGCGTTGTTGTTGTTGTACCTTGTGCGGTGTAGACCAGCTCACTGTAGACCATGGCCGGGACGATGGGGGTGGGCAGGTCCTGGAGGAACCCTCTCAAGGCATCGGTCAGAGCCCCCACCTCATACTGGTCCAGATCCACTGAGGCTGGATCTGAGAGAGAAAGGAGGGAAGGGGGGACAGTGTTAGAAATATGACCAAACCAAAGGGTGTTCCTGGCTGCGGTTGTGGCCAGAAACCTCCTATTAAAAACATGTGAGATTGTGTCGGTGAGTAAATCTCGATGGCCTGAGTGTGTCGAGTCTCACGGCCAGCTGGCTCTGGCAGAAGGAAAGCGCTATCACTCCCGGATAAAAAAAAAAAAGATGCTGAGATGTCAAACGCACAAAGAAAGCGCGAGCTGCCGGTAGACACAACAGGAGATAGCGAGCGTGCATGTGTGTGTGTGTGGCTTCCAGCAGATCAGCGAAGGACAAAGCGTTGAGCATTGTTCTTGCCCTCCATCTTCCACCTCAACCTTCCTCGTCTCCTCTGCCCCCATTCGTCCTTCCCCCCCGTTCCTGTTCCTATCCCGTCATCTCCTCTCCTCCCCTAGCGTTTCTCCTTCCTCTTCCTCCTTGACCTCCTCCTTCTTTATCTCTCTCCCCCCTCCACGTTAACCTCTTTATCTTCCTACCCCTACACCTCTACACCCTCCTTCCCATCCCATGATGTTCCCTAATCCCTAATATTTCCGTCCCCTTCGTCCCTCTTCCACCCTCTTTACTTCCTCCTTTTTTATCTTTTCTTTGTCTCTCCTTCCTTCTCCTTTTCCATTTCCTCCCCTCTTCCCCATCCCATCCCCTCTCCTCCTCCCCTCTCTACCCATCTCCCCCTGCGCTCCTCCTCCTCCCCCCTGCACCATATGCCAGACTCTCTGGAGTCAAAGCGGTTGTTAAATCCCATTGATTTCCCCCTCCAACTAATGCTTGAATAAACTTCACCAATCACCACAGGCCAATAAACCAAACCCATTCATATCAATGGATGACCTCTTCACATCTTGGCAGTGAGGCCTGCGTTATATAGGGGAGTGATTTGTCTGGGGATTTGATCACCCCAGGACCCAAGCCAAGTAAATCTGGTGCCCTGGGAAAATATATTCATATACTTTTGTCTTGTGTGGGAAAACATTTTGATAGATTTTAGATTTTTGTTGGATTGGAAGAAAGTAAAATACTGTAGCTGTGTGTATTTGGTGATTGCATTGGTTTGGCATGGTGAGGTATTTTGCTGTTGATGTGGTAGTTTGCTAGTGAAGAGAAAATGTCATTGTTTTTTTTATAACAATGATGGTGTTAAAAACGCCTTAGTGTTAGTTTGCTACACCGACACAACTGTGGGTATGTAACATTGCGCAATACTGGCTCGTCGGGATGTTCACTGTACTGATGTGGCTGCCTGTATTTACACCGTAACAGGGCTGCCAGTGAAGCAGGCCTGACACTGTAGTGGCTCGCCATCAGTTAGTTATGATGTTAACACTCTCTGTTGTGATGCTGGAAGAATAACGGCTAGTTGTACAGTCTTCCTGAGGAGGTTGGCACCAGTAGTTATGATGTTGACAATACATCATGTCTGTGTAATCACGTTGACAATATGATACGTCAACAATACACTGGCTCTATATTGAGCTCGGCATAACAGCGGTGAGTTACTGAAGACCCTACGGTGAATCTGTGATGCACCAGAGAGTCGTGTCAAGTCTATTTTTAGCAATGTTGTCACAACACCAGATCTTTGGACGTCAGTACCGATACCGGTCCAAATATCCTTTTAATTAAAAAAGCTCAATGAGGACTATGTTTCCCGTAGGACACATTTTGCTGAGACACAACTTTCCCCTCCGCCAACTGCAAAACGGCACAGATGTTCAAAGGGAGCACAATCATCCGGTGCGTGATTTCCTGGTGAAGTGTAAGATAAACTTGTAAGATGAATCTGTACATAAAAAAAAAACGATTTTACAAAACTGTAGCTGGCGAGCTGACGATGGTAACGCCCCTGAAACCGGAGTCCCGGGGCGAGACGAGAGCGACTCACTTCGGGTCCCGCACTGAAAACGCTGAAGAGGCCTCACGCTCTAGCGCGTTATGTAAGAGGGGTGAGGCGAGGTGTGCCGGGGGACAGGCCTCCGTCAGCAGGGCCGCTTTAATCACACTTAATGAAACAGACTCTGACTCCGGGGGGCCCCTGCCAACGCCACATCATTACACCGCTCGCTGGGGGATCGGCAACGAGAAATCCCCCGATCAATTCTCTTCCTCTCTCTCTCTCACTTGTTCTCTCTATCTATCTCTCTTCATCCTCTCTCTCTCTCGTGATGTCTCTCTAGCCTTCCAGCGTCTCTGCAGGCTTCGCAGACCGTCCCCTTACTCTGTCCATTTTTTTTCTCGTGTTATGTCACACCCTCCCCTTCTCTCTCTCTCTCTCTTTCTTTCTTTCTGGCTGCCCAATTCCTTTCTGCTCCACTGGCTGTCCAGAATCCAAGAAAGTATCGTACAATACCCCTCCTTTCCCCCCCCGTCACACAGCCCCTCTCATCACACCCCCCTCCTCCCCCCACCACCCTGCCAATTTTCTCTCTTCTCATCCCTCTCCCAAACTCTACCTCCTTTACCAACCTCTCATCCCGACGCCAGCTCTCCACTTGTTCTGAGAGGAGAGGAGATGTGGCATCCCAAATAACAAACAGCTGTTTAATCTACAGCGAAAAAAGGATTAGCTCCCACGGCGCCGCTAACTCAACGTCTCCCCCCCCCACCGCCCCCCATGCCAGCACAAACTGGGTTCAGAGCCAGACGCCTGTCGGGACACTTCCACCAAGGTGAAGTGTTCATGCTGAGGGACAGGTGAGCCAGCGAGTCAGACAACCCGCTGAGGTCATGGGTGACACGCTCGCCAAAACTTCCTCTCATAATATTTGACGTACTTTAAAATCTCGTCTCACTTTTTCCACCCCCACCCAGTATCCGCACATCCTTTTTTTTTGTAATCTGATCCCGCAAAAGCACATACAATTCAGGTGTAAATGCGAGATGCTTTGTCAATCCGATCCAAACCACCAGTCAGTGATGCATTTTTGCCACTTCACCCAGGACCCGTGTTGATGCCCGATGTAACGAGGGTCTGAGACAGAGATTTAGTGATACAGATACATTAGAAAAAAGAGAGGGAGGGGACAAACATCAGTGAGGCCTCTGGGAATTAACTGTCCTGTCCTCCCCCCCACTACCCTGTAGTAGCAGGAACACATCTGTCTCTTGGTGTACTCTTGATGGAGAAATGCCTGTCAGAGTTTGGGGTCGTTTCCATTGGCCTGTATACATGAGGAGCTATTTTTCAACCCTGATTGCTGCTGCTTTAATCCAATCCTGCTCTGGGGAGAATTGGAATGACATTGACCTCCAGCAACACCAGGGTGCATCATCATACTCTATCTCCCTCAAGTAGACTCTCTCGCACACACACACACACACAAACACACACACACACACACACAACAGGACGACTGATAAGATTTGCAGGTTTAAGTTATGTTTGTTTGTCAGGCTTTCAAGATAGTTCACGTCCTGGATGTACACAAACAAACGCACATATCCATACGTATCGATCATCTTCCTGTATCACCCTCCCAAAGCACTGACTCATCTTCACCCTATATATATATGTGTGTTTCTACTTCTGTTCCTCTTCCTCCTGATTCAGTCGGTGGGCGGGCCTACATAGAAATCGTCTGGACCAAACCTTTAGCATACTGCTCTTCTGACAAAATCAAAGGTGAGGGAAAGCACACAATATATTAAATCACACACGCAGTACCATACCAACGTTGTGCACTAAAGATAAATTATTGGCCTGTGTTCACCACATAAGCAGCCCTGGGTGGGTGATTGATCATCGGGGGGTGTTTTTCATTAATTAGGTCTACTATGACAAAGGTCTGAAAACAAACAAGGACTGACAGAGAGAGAGAGAGGCATGTGAGTGAGTGTATTTGAGTGTTGGGTATTGGGGAATTTTACTTATGGATGCTACCAAGGCAAGCAATTGCACCACCTAGGCCCACCCAGGCCCACCCAGGCCCACCCAGGCCCACCCAGGCCCACCCGTGCTACACGCCTGTCTTGATTTCCCTTTCAATTAACTCAGACACACAGAGACAGACTAATTTCCTCACCTCACCCCATCACTCAGTCAGCGTCAGGGCTTTGTCTGAGATTGGCTATGGATCAGTCCGCAGATAGGTAGATGAATGAATGGATGGGCGGATGGATGGATGAATGAATGAATGACTAGACGAGAGATGGGTCAATAGTCGGGAACAGAGCCTATATTGGATTGCTGCATCCTACAGAGAATCTAATTGATAGCCTGGTTGACAGGCTTGGATGAGAGTGTGTGGTTGGGACTGCTGTATGTGTGTGTGTGTGTGTGTATGCATATGTGTGTGTGAAAGCATTAGTGCGAGTGGCACGTAGATGAAATAGTGTATTTATTTTTTTCACACTTGTGAGGCTGGATTTCAACTTATCATCAGAGGGCCCAAGACAGTGTATGGGTTCAATGAAAACCCCTTGAGACATCACATTATTCCTATGACCTTGGACAATAGTCTAAGATAAAAAGAGACACAAACACACACGTACAGCTACAATATTATAAGCCTTTCTAAATAACCTACTGCAGGAAGTGTGACCTATTAAAGTAGCTGGTCAAGGTCAGTAACACTAGTAAGATTTACCTCCCTGTGGTTACCCAGCTAACCACATTACATCGCCACAACGTTGTGACAACATAAAATCAGACGACCAAAGTTTTGTCGTGTGACGTTACGTTGTCACTACCAGAAACGTAGCGGTAATGTCGTCAGGCGGTAGTCTGCATGCTGTGGCAGCACAATAGCCCACTGGTTTACTAGCGGCTAGGTGGCTAGCGCGTTCTTATATCAACTAAACAAAGCAATAGATTTGGTTCAAAGTCAACTTGCAGCACTGTAATGTACATATTAGAACAGGCAGAAGTGAACCAGAGGCGGGCAGAAGTGACGTCAATGTCTTCCTATAGTGGAGGGGTTTATAAGTTATTCATTTATTCATCATTTGTAATACCATAAATTGTATTATCAATTACAGATCCATCTAATATAATGAACCGATAATCAGAGATATCATTAATAATAATATTGTCAATTTCAATCAAGTAACATTCATTTTCATTTTCATCAGTGTCAGTAATGTAATTTGCAGCAACATCTCTACATGGGTTGGTAGCAGCCATTAAGAGTTATTACTGTTACATTACTGTTATGGACTCTACTATCCAAGGCATTGCCACAGATAGCCAACACTGTTTGAGTTCTACCTGATATCAAAACATTGTAAATAGTTTGTTGTAGAATTATGCATTGACATGTAACTTAGAACGACATTTGTAATTGTTGATGGCAGCTAGTCTGAAACCACAAGGTTTTGCCCGGCGATAGCCATTTATCACCTTTCCATATCAATTAGTGAACAGCTGCCTCAGCGCCTTCAAGAGCAGAGTCAGCAGCTGAGTCAAGCAGCCACATATAGACAGCATAGGACCAGAGGTTAGGGAATTTTGGCCTTCAAATTAAAAGCCTTGAATTTCGGTCACTTTTGGAAAAAATAAAAAAAATGTTACATATATATATAGGAGTGCACAGAATATTTTGGGAAATACCCTCAATTGTACTGCTAATTTACTACAAATTCTTCCTTAAATGTATTCTTCACTTTCACTTTGGTACCTTCTATTAATCAAAAATTAATTTCTCTTGACACTTTAGGCTCAACACTGGTACAAGTTCACTTAACACAGAGGGCTGTAGTTTGCATGGATAGTGCAGGCATGATCTGTGCTATTTTCATGGCTTCACCAACCCTGTGTGGGAGATTGAAAACTATCTTGACATGCATCTTCATAAAAGTTAGTAAATGAAAAAAGATAGCAGGAACATAGCTTTTGCCGTCTCACTGGGTTTGCTCATAACTTCAATGTCGTCAGATGTCGCCAGACGTCGTGTTATGGTGACGTTACGTAATGTGTTCGCTGGGTAATCTCCTCAAAATGTAAAACATCCCCTTAAGAATAAAATAGATCAAGGGCTTTTATTTCCCTCCAAGCAGTAAACAAGACACAATGGAGACCGCTATTAAAGAATGCTATGTACTAAGCTGGTCAAGGCTGTCATATTACAGACTGACACAGGCCCAAAGATTGCACAATAAATATGAAAGACAAAATGCAAGGCCTGTTTGAATTCATCCAAATAGTTTTTGGCGTCAGTGGAGGGAGACATTAGAGGGTGGAACACAGAATGTACTCCCATTATCTCCAGGTACAATATACATAAGTCATATCATAGATCATAAATGACCCAGTGAATGACCCAGTCACTGTTGCATTGAAGGATGCCTCGTACTAAGTCGCCCAAGGCCGTAACATTAAGAACTGAAAAAATGGAAAGACATGTTCTCGCTCAACTTGAACTTGAGCCACAGAGAGATTTGAAGAACAAAATAAAATCAATTCCCTATTCATTCCCAATGAAGTCATCAAAGACGTCAATATGCCTTAATCAGATAAAGCTGCACTTTAATGCAATATACAAAACCTTGTGTTTCTCTCTGTGCGCTAGTGTGCTGTGTGAGTGCACGGCTGTGTGTCTGTGCATGTGCACCCTTGCAGAAGCATTCCAATAAGAATCTCATTACTCTACAAAAGCCGTGTGATCATCTGCTCTCCGCCAGCAGAAGAGCACCCCGATTGAGTTGAACAAGCAATTTTCAGAGGGAACATGTAGATTCACACAAAATGGAGGGGGGGGAAAAAGAATGCAATTCAATCCAATGGGGCCATGGAGAAGTTGGTCCTGGGTAATCCAATAGCAGTGATTAAACTAATGGAGCCAATCAGAGAGAGAGTTGGAGGTTCATATGGGGAGAACAGGCTGTCAAAGAACTTGAATAGAACAAGCGTTCCCAGGGTTCCCGGCAGGGTTATCGGACACAACATTCCCATGGCAGCAGTGTTGCTGAAGCCCGCACACTGTTCACACCTGGCACAGTTATATCTAGAACCAAATCTCAAACGCGTATGTTTACCGAATTACACAAATAGAAAAATGTGTGTCAGATTCATAGACAACCTGACGAATGAAATGATTTAAGATCAACATTCATCTAATCAATATAATATAGGAATTGACAAAACTTATCAATGCATAAAAGTCCACTACATACACAGGTTTCTACAGGTGTTCGCAGTGCTGGGAAGAAAATAAATCAATCAAATAAATAAATAAGAAGAACATCGCACATCAAGATCATTTAAATGTTTTGACATTTTGATACAGGCAGGAAAAAAGTCGAGTCAGCATCCAGTAGTGGCTGAGACAAGTCCAACATGTCAAGAAAGTGGTCTCCTGATCGCATATAAGGAACTAGAATATGATAAATAGACCGTATTTCATGATGCAGATGAAAACATGTGTCTTGATAATGCTTGATAATGGGAAAAATATCTTTTAAAGCAGAGAGAAACAAAGGAAGGGTTGATGCACCACAATGCAGAACAGGGACAGTGGAGTGGTCATGGGTCTGCTGATTCAGGACGATTCATACATTCCTAAAAGATAGAACGATAGGGTCAGAGACTGAGAAATCATTGTGTGTGTGTGTGTGTATGTGTTTAAGAGAGACAAAGAGAGACAGTGTCAGGAAACGAACGAAAGAAAGAAAGAAAAAAGAAAGAAAGAGTGAGATAGATAAGGAGAGAGAGAGAAGTAAAACGTCAGGAGGTCTCGGTGGTAAGACACAAGGTTATCAGAGGCTAACTCAAAACTACAGCAGAGCATATGTTTGTGCAAGTGTATGTACACACACACACACACCCTTTTAGAGTCGTGATAGATATAAGAGGTGACAGACTTCGCAGAACATACACACACACACACCAACACACAAGCCTATAGTCTCTCACCGGTGGAAAACATCAGCGGTGACAGACTATGCAACATTTACAAGCGTGATGCTCTCACCTATTCTCAAACGTCGCCACAGACCCGAGCCACGTGAGCAATAACCAGCCGACCTTGGGACGCGCTCACGTAAACTTTTTCAATAAGGTGTCGGCCCGCCTCGATAGAAACGCGTCTCGTCTGGGAATGTAATACGAGGAAATCGTTTGAAAGCTTTCACGAGCGTACCGTGTCCTTGCAGGGCAATCCGTTTGAATCAACTCTTGATCTATGTTGCATGTTACCCTCACTCTCTCTCCACATGTATACACTTTAATAAAGCAGAAACGCCATAAAAGCAATACTGTAAGTGTCCGTCCACTCGCTCCAAATGGGCAGCATTATGGCCATTTGAGTTTTTCTATTTTTCACAAGGCTGAAGGTACGTGGAATCATTACTAATAGACTACATGTGCATGCTTCTCTGTATATATATATATATATATATATATATATTTGTATACGTGTGTGTGTGTTTCTATGTGAGTTTGTGTCCATGTATGACCTTGAATGTGTGTATATGCGTGTGTGGTTACATACATGTTTCTTTAAGTTACATTCAAGACTTTTCCAGATCGTTTTAATGCCAATTGAAATAACATTTGAGTCCAACTTCACCACCAACGTAATCCTGAGGAGTAAAATAAAACATTGGCAGTACCACTATCAGAGTATACTGCATGTATGCCCAGCTAGGGAGATGTCTCAATAGTACACTGAGAAAAAGCAACATTTTTTATTTAAGAGTGAAAGGCAACAGTTCACCATATTAAAGATATTTTAAGGCCTTGAATTGAGATAATCCAGTTTAATGGAACTTTCTATGGACCTGCAGACGCCCTGGGTTTATTTGTGTGTTTGACTGCTGTTAAGTCTGCAAGAATCCTTTTGTAAGCGTTCACTTTATATGTCATGTGAAGGCTTTTTCTGTGTGTATATTCTTGTTTCTAAGAACTTCTACCGGTGTCCTGTATGTGACGGGAGCCGATCTGTAGCAGATTTCACACTTTTACAGCTCTCTCTCTCTCTCTCTCTCTCTCTCTCTCTATCCCCCCCTCTACCACTTTCTCTCTCACGGTGATGAATTTGGATGGGATTTGCCAGAGTTTTTCCGGCGTGTCTTGCTGTGACTCCTTCCATTAGGAGATCAAAGGCCAGAGTGGATGCATCTTGACTGGGTTCAGCATGAGTAGTCCTCATCTCCACCCAGCATTAACAACATCAACCAGGGACAGACACGTGTGTGTGTGTGTGTGTGTGTGTATGTGTGTGCGTGCATGGTGTTGGTTTTTGAAAGCTTGTATAATATTCTTTCCGGAAGAACAGCTATTTGATCACAGTTATTGGATTGAGAGGCAGAAAGGCAGGTAAATTGATGCACTGCCAATGGAGCATACGGATTCTTTCAACTCATATTGTAACCAGGCAGGGTGTCTAACACTGGAAGCTCACACCTGCATGTCAGGAAAATCATTCCAGAGATCCACTGAGCCACTGCAGCAACAGTTTGGGAAAATTAATCTTATTTTGAGTGACAAACTTGACAGCACCCTGCCAATAGACCACACAAGCTCAACTGTGTGACAGAAGCTATTCTTAGAGTATGTCCACACTAAGCCGTTTACATTAGAAAATGGCGTTTTCGGGTCTAGCGTTTTTGAAAAGCTCGTCGTCCACACTGGACCACCAAAAACGCATTCCTCTTTCCACGGGCATGGGCAGACCACTCGGCCGCTCGGCAGGAAATGTATCCACTAGGGAGAGTGTTTTCGAAAAGCTCCGTTTTGGGCTGGGTAAAAACACCACGGTAGTTTGGACACGAGGCCAAAACGGCTTAATGTGGAGGTGGCCTTACTTACAGTACCAGCCTTGGGGGAGTAGTTGCACATACAGCAGATACAGACACAGCAGGGTGTTGCCTGGCACATCTGCACTCCTACACCGTTGAGCACTGACCAGCTCAAGGTTCAGCTTCAACTGACAAGGGCAGTACATCCAGGCATGTGGAGTCACATGCCTGGATGAGGTGTGGGGGTGGCACAGCAGGTGCGGGCAGACATATTGCACAGGCCTTGTTGACTATAGAGTCCATAGAGGACATGCATACCAGCACTACCTGTATTTACTGACTGTAGCAGACAGACAACCTGGATGAAAGACAAGGCGTCAGTTCTGACCGGCTGCTGTGAAGGGCACTACGCAGGGCAGAAGGACGATGTACAGTAACAAGATGGATGTGTGTGTGCTTTAGGAAGGGCTTTCTGGGCTTTCCAAAGTTTTGCATTTCTATAAGCAGGCGTGTTTGGTTTCTCTCTTCCAAGGGCTGCTTCCAGGAAACGTTTTTCCTGGACTCTGGTGAGTCAAATTTTTATGATTACATATTGAAAAGGCCTCCTCATTATCGCAGTATTAAAAAAATGCTAACAAGGACATTACCCATTATCCATGTTACTCAGTTTAATACAAAATAAAATATACCATTGTACATTGTTTTGCATCTTGCTGCCAAAAGAGATAATTCACCAGCTTCGCTTCAAGTAAACCAGTAGTGCTTTTGATTCCATTTGGAGCTGGAATAGGCTCTGGCGACGCCCCCTTGGAGGCTGTGGAGGCTATTGAGTTGCCACTTGCTGTGTGGGTGGTTATGAGATTACACTAGAAATAAGAGTTGAGTCTGTATACATATACATTGTTGTTTCGGGGGGGGGGGGCTGGCTTGAAAAGTGGCCACTTCTTCACAGAGACAGAAAAAGAGAGAGAAAGAAGAAAATAGTGACAAGACTCTTTTCTATTTGGTGTGTGTGTGTGTGTGTGTGTGTGTGTGTGTGTGTGTGTGTGTGTGTGTGTGTGTGTGTGTGTGTGTGTGTGTGTGCATGAATGCCTGTGTTTCTCCAGTGAGAAGATAATGAGGACTTGGTCTGAACCCAGTGAACTTGCAGTGTGTACATATTGCATACAGCCGAACAGTTCCCAGTATATCACTGCTGCTGGATGTGTGTGTGTGTGTGTGTGAGTGTGTGTGTGTGTGTCTGTGTGTGTGTGTGTGTGTGTGAGTGTGAGTGCGTGCGTGCGAACCCGCTCACCTCTCCGTCTACCCATCTGTCCTTGGCATTCGTATCACACACACTTGTATCACAACACAGACTCAGAGAGATGCAACAGGAGGAGAGAGAGAAAAAGTAAAAGTCAGAGAGAAAGCTGCAGAAAGACTGAAAAAGGCAGACAGGACTGAGGGAGGGAAAAAAGAGAAACTGAAAGAGCGACAGAGTGTCTCTCTGAGAGAAAGACACATCAAGAGATTAGACTCTAGCTTGTATTTTGAGAACAGAAAGAAAAGCGCTGATCTCGGCTTGTTCAACAGACAGAAAGAACAAGATTCAATAATAGTTGAGAGAGAATAAGCACTGAAAGACTAAATCAACCCAAATAATGAATAAGGCCTGCAGACATCAAAAGCACAAGTCTCAAATGTGTTGTGTTTTAGTTTGCTCTGTCCATATCACAGGCTCAATTTATATATTTTTTATTCTCATTTTTAAATTTTTCATGTCACACGTGAATTTCAGAATCTGATACTGAATCTGATACAATTCCTTCAGCTCTCAAGATGATTGTCGTTCTCCAGTTGACCCAAACGAGTGTGAGTAGAAGTGGTGCCCCAATGGAAACAGGGAGAAGTCAAGATTT
>JAXDDW010000008.1:2352500-2357500 GCA_034670385.1 Hoplostethus mediterraneus
CATTATTGTAAATGATGGGGGTCTTGGATTTATACCAGCGGTTGACACACACTGCTAAATTGCAACCTCCTTTTTGTGCATTTTTCCATATACCTTCCATCTCATCTGCTACACAATTCAAAGTGACAAGTTTGACAATAAGAGTCAAAGACAAAGACGTACATGTGTAACAACAAGCACTTCAAGGCAGAGGCGATGTTCCCGCCCCCTTTTTCTCACTTCCTCACTCTCTCTTCAGGTTTTCACACAAAGAGCCATCAGAGCGAGCATCTCACCCCGCAACGTTCGAGCCAAACTTGTCGGTGAGTATGTGCATATAACCTATCAGACACATGTCAGCATAAATCCATGCACAAGCGACCGTTTTCATATATATTCCATAGGATCTGTCCATGCATATTAAGCCATTTACTGTATTCTCATGCATGAATCCAGCGTGAGTCCGGTATGTCAACGGCTCTTTTTCTGTGCATAGGATTTTCTCATGCAGTCCCCTTTCTGTCTGAACATATATACGTGTGTGCATGTCAAGCCTGCATGCTAAATTCCTCTGTGTGCCTACATGTCAACTCCTTTCAGTCAATTGCTTTGAGTATGTGCATATCTTTGCCCCCATGCTGACCTCCCACCATTGCCCAAGGAGGTCAGGTGCGTGTACGTTTTGTGCATATATGGGCATGTACAGACGGGTGACACATTAAAGGAAAAACCTGAATAAACGAGTGGAGAAACATAACGAATTTTGGATCAAGATGGCTAGAGGAAAACATCGAAATGACTTTGAAAGAGGGTTCATTATTGGGGCACAGATGGCAGGGGCTTCAGTCACAAAGACTGCTCAGCTGGCTAGTGCTTCAATAGGAACAGTGACTAAAGTGACATCTGCATTTAGATCTATGGGAAAGACAGCAGTAAATAGGGTCGGATATTGTGATCGAAAGCGCACATCCGATGACCGTGATGCTCGCTCATTAGTGTGATATGTAAGGAAAAACAGAAGAGCAACTCTTCCCCAGGTGACTGAGAATGTTAATGCAGGACGTGATCAGACTGTCAGCAAGAATAGTTTGTTGACAACTACATAGAGGGGGATATTACAGTTGGGTTGCAGTGCATAAACCCCACATTTGAGAGTTCAGTGGTGCAAAAACCAGACACAGCTCTACAGAGATGTGGAAAAAAGTGACATTGTCAGATGAGTCATCCTTCACCATATTCTCACCACGTGGGCAAGTGCATGTGTGGCGTACACCAAGAGAAGGGTACACACCTGAATGCTTGACCCCTACAGTGAGGTGGCTCTGTTATGCTGCGGGGGGGGCATTCTCCTGGCATGGTTTGGGTCTACTTGTCCCCTGAGAGGGAAGGGTCACTGCAAATCAATACAAAGTTATTCTGAGTGATCACCTTTATCCTATGATAAGATTTCTATCCTGGTGGGAGTGGTCTCGTCAGTGGTCATCCAGGATGACAATGCCCCCATCCACAGGGCACGAGGGGTCACTGAATGGTTTGATGAGTATGACGATGATGTGAATCATATGCTATGGCCTTCACAGTCTTCACGCTCTCCACCACCGTCATCAAATGAGGGAATATCTTTTGGAAGAATGGTATCCCATCCCTCCAGTAGACTTCCAGAGACTTGGAGAATTGATGCCAAGGCGCATTGAAGCTGTTCTGGCAGGTCGTGGTGGCCCAACACCCTACTAAGACACTAAGGTTTTTCCTTTAATTTGTCACCTGATTGTATGCCTGCCTGTGTTCTCGCTGTGTTTCTCACAGTGATTAACACTAGATCTATTTATGGCCAATATATGTCAATTAACAATGTTGTTCATGTGTACTGCAAAACATATCCGTCTAACAAGTTATTTAGTCTGGTGTTGAGGCATGTGATCTTGTTTTGCTTAAAACAAGTGAAGAATCTGCCATTGGGGTGAGATATTTTTTCTTGTTTTCAATGCAGTCTCAACTGCATATCTTCAAATAAGCCGGATCATTCCATTAGTATTGGAAGCAAGTGAAACCATCTCTTCACATTGGCAGCTTTTTTCACTTGTATCAAGAAAAATATGCTTTTAAGACTCAGTACTCGATTAAATGACTCATTAAGATGGATACATTTAGTAGTGTGGGAATGTTACCTTGCTTTAAAGATTTTTCTGATTTTCTTTTTTCTGATTTTTCTAAATCACAAAGTGGGGCTGCAGTTGAGAAGAGCATCCCATCCCCTTAATTGAGAGCCCATTTCTTTCTTTCCTTCTTTCTTTCTATCCTTCCTCTGTTCCTCTCTCTCCCTTTTGTTTGTATCGTCTCTCCTCCTCAGGGCAGAGTTTGAGTTTGAGTTCTTCCTC
This sequence comes from Hoplostethus mediterraneus, assembly GCA_034670385.1. Classification (NCBI taxonomy): domain Eukaryota; kingdom Metazoa; phylum Chordata; class Actinopteri; order Trachichthyiformes; family Trachichthyidae; genus Hoplostethus; species Hoplostethus mediterraneus. The sequence continues at coordinate 2,354,858 of JAXDDW010000008.1, forward strand.
TCACTTCCCCAAAATAAAGTACAGAGCCAGAGCACTCCCTGGTGGTGCCAAACCTGAACTTCAGCAACTGTAACTTTGCCAACTTTTTTTAGGAATGAGAGAGTCTGACTCCATTCACCTCCAGTAGCCTTGTATAACTCGGAATAGTCTCAGCAGGGTTTGGATTTGTTTAAATACATAAATAAAAGCATTTTGAAGCAGTGAGTGTTGGTGATGTGCCACTTGTTGCTTCCACATGTGTGCAGAGAGATCCTCCATACCTCCGTACCTCCATAGAACATATGTCCTGTTGACAGTCAAGTTGTGTACTGTAAGCAGTTAGGGGGTGTAAAACCATACCGTGCCATTTGTATCTGTATCTTTTTAGAAAAGCAGGAGAAAGAAGTGTGACATTATGGCAGGAGTCTGATTTGAAACTTTTTGTAATACTAAAATGTATGTTGCAGGTTTTGTTATTCACTAATCTATATGTGTAATATACAGGAAGCTCCCTCTAGTGAAAATGTATATTTTGTAACATGTTTACCATCCAAATTGTCATCTACAAAACCAGGGTGAGTGCAGTTTCCCTATGAATTATTATTAGATCCCACTGCACAGTCGCAGCAGCTGGATTTCATAGGCAATCACACTCTTACACCACAAGGGAACCTCGTTAGGGTACTACTTCAATCATATGAACTAAGCAATGCTCAGAGGGAGACATTTAAACGTCCTGTTGAGTCAAATAGGTCTTGAATGAGTTAATCATGAAGGATCCAATGAGAATTATAATGTGTTTGTTAAGGACACAAGTCTTTTGAACACAATTGAGCAGGTCCGACCCCCAAAAAAACACATTACTCCCCTCTGCTCCTTTGAGCTGATTTCCCTAGAGTCTCTAACAAAAACTGTGGCTCACATGAAGTCGTCTTACTGCCCTTTAGATATTTTACCCACAAGACTCCTGAAGAAGGTCATGCCTACAGTTTGACTAGATATTTTAGCGACTGTAAACAGCTCTCTGGCTCTCCCAGTCTTCTGGTTTCTATCCAGCCTATTTTAAAAAGCCTAATTTAGACTGAACAACTAATCTTGGAAATGCTTGGGTGACATCATCAATCATCACAATATCCATTTTCATTGCTATGCAGACGATACCCAGTTCTACCTACCTATCAAACCTAATGGTAAAGCCAATTTAGATAGTCCTCAAAAGTGTCTTGCAGACATCAAATGTTGGATGTCAGAAAACCTCAATGCTCAATGGCAATAAATCAGACATTCTCTTATTTGACTCCCAATCTGACATAGCCCAAATCAAGAATAACCTTGGTCACCTGTCCGCCAATTTCAAACATACAGCTGGAAACCTTGGTGTTAAATTTTACCCTGAACTACATTTTGAAAGTCCAGTTAGGAAATTCATTAAGTACTGTTTTTATCAGCTAAGAAACATATCCAAAATGCTTGTTTCAGTCTCTGATTTGTCATCCATGTCATTCATCGTCTCCAACTTGTTCAAAATGCAGCAGCAAGGCTTTTAACCTCAACGAAGAAACATGATTTAATCACCCCAGTCTTAGCCTCATTACACTGGCTAACTATCAGTTTTCAAATTGATTTAAAGATTTTAGTGATTATGTTCAAGGCATGGCTCGGTCTAGCTCCTGAATACATCATCGACCTTTCAACCCCATATGAGCCAAAGTGCAGCCTGAGGTCCTCGGGCAAGGCTTTCTTAGCTGTCCCAAATTCAAGGAATCTGAGGGTTGTGTTTTTGATGCTAGAGCACCAAGACTTTGGTACAACCTGTCCAAGGAGATCTATTATCTTTTAAATTACTTCTTAAAACACATTTTTACAGACTTGTTTTTATGCAATTGACTTTACTGTGTTAATTATGTCCCACTGTTATAATTATCGTTCTCATTTATTAATTGTTCCCTCTCATTATTTTTATAATGACTGGCACAGAGGAATCACTTCTATTTTTATGTGTATATATGTTTCACGTATATATATATTTTCTGAACGTGGATCACTGATATACAAATAAGACAGGCAGAGTTTGCACCTGTGCGTATGTCTGTGTGTGTGTGTATACCTGTGTCTAAAGCCTGCCTCAGCTCAACAGGTCCACTGGAAATCGGAGGGTTTCGATACAAGGACTCACTGTCCAAACCTACAAAAGAGCACGAGAGAGAGAGAGAGGGAGACGGAGAAAGAAAAATAAAGTGGGAGTTGAGGGAAAAAATCACTGTATGCCAGCATTAAAAAAATCGTATACCCTAGGGCAGTCTTGTATGCATTACTGAACATTCACATTTTCCCTAATGTCTCACACCAAAAACACCAGGGAGTATTCACTCGCAAGGACAGAAAACCAGCTGCTCTGGCGAGGTCCAAAAGCCTCTAGTGGTAGTTTAATTTATTATTCCAGATGTTTTAGAATTATTAAGACTTATTATAAGGGGACCTCAATTTCAAATCAGGGGACCTCACATGGAGTCGCATAAGAACATGGAAAAGGTGACTGTCAGAGCAACCGGCTTGGTTTCTGGAGCTGACGATAAGCTTTCTGGTATACAACTGATAGCGCTACTGCTCTCCCACAAGTATGGAAGAAAATGTTATCTCTAAATTGAGTGGTATTCCCGTCTA
>JAXDDW010000008.1:2360000-2365000 GCA_034670385.1 Hoplostethus mediterraneus
GGATTACATATGTGCATGGGAGTCCATTAGTATTGGTGTGGCATGCTGCATGTTTAATTGCTGCAGAGACACGAGGGATGAAGAGAAGAAGTGAGCAGAAAGTCCGGAGAGAACGGGACACAATCTCTTCCCCATTCCCTCGCTTGCTCTTTTTTTTCTCCTCTCGCTTTTTCTGCCTGTCTCTGCAACTCTTTCCCCTCCTCTCTTCAATTTTCAAATCTCTCTTCTTTCTCTCCCCCTTTGTCTCCTATTATTTCTCTCTCGTTCCCTTGTTCATTTTGCTCTCATTATTTTCATCCCCACTATCTCTTCCTCTCAGTTGCATTACCACTTTCTCTCTTTGTCTCCCTCCCTCCTTTTCTCGACCTCATTCCGTTCTTCTTTATCGCTCCCCGGCTCAGTTATTCCCCCGCTCTTTTGTTGTGCTGCTGACAGTTGTGCCATATCAAAACACACACACACACACACACACACACTCACACACACACAGCTGAGTGACAGTACCGCCTAGTTAAATGACACAGATACACACAGTTACATTCACATAAGCACATGGCCCAACCATCTTAATAAGCTTTCGTCAAGAAAACGACTACATACAAAAAATATACCCCTTACAGTACATGCGTATCCCTCTGTATCTGTTGCACTGTTTGTGTTAATCTGAGCCATAGTTGGGTGTAGTTTCAGGTGTGTGTGCGTGTGTGTGTGAGCAGCGAGAAGCGGCAGTGGAATTTCCACAGATATAGGTTGTTAAATGTACAGTGCTTCCATTAACGTCACTGTCAGAAAGCATCACACAGGCAATATCTCACACCGCCCCGAGCACTGCACTGACTGGCTGGCTGGCTGGCTGGCTGGCTGGCTGGCTGGCTGCCTCTGCCGGAGCCAAGGAGAAGAGGAGGAGACGATAAGAGAAAAATGGAGAGGTAGAAGGAAACATTGAAAGAGAAGAGAGGAGAACAATGAAGCCAAGTAGCCCACGCTGCAGCAGACCTGCCACCTACCAGCCTATGGGAAATGTATGGGCTGCACACAAAGACGCAGGCACAAAGACACAGTAGGTCACAGCGTTCAATGTGCAATGCAGATACGCAGGCACGTGAGTGTGCACGCACCAACACACACACACATACAAACACTTCAGGCAAAAACCAACACTTTTACTAAATACTGTACATGCACACACATGCGCCACAAAAAGGTTTACTGTAGTTGGTGTGTGTGTGTGTGTGTGTGTGTGTGTGTGTGTGTGTACTCCATTCTCAACTCCAAACACAAAGAGACAAATACTCCCAAAATCACACATACACATACATGTCCACATGCACACACACACGCCACTGCCCCTTTACACACACACTTTCTTTTGATCTTCACTATCATTCCATTTATTCTCTTTTCCACACACCAAGAATCATACACACAGGGTATACACACATCAACACACATACCCACGTGCCCACACTCATGTGTACGTTCTCCCTGAAGACAGCTGTGCTCTCCACTCGGCAATGTCTGGAAATGATTTATCGATCACTGGAGTCCAGTGGGGCCTGGCATTATGAAGTAGACCCTGAACCCCTGTTCTTTTCAATTTCAGTACTGTGTGTATGGAAAATACAGCCAAATAAACATACACGCACGTGCACAAAAAGCACGTGAACACACACACACACCTTGATAAGAGAGAGCAGTTATAGATTGAGATGCCTGCATGTGGAAACAGCGAGCCGTATCGTGCCTATGGGACTGTAGATAAGTCATAGATTAGGAAAAACTCTTGATGTATGATATATTACATTTAGGTCAAATACTTAAAGATTGAAATGAAATTGAAATGATCGCATGAAAGAGGTAATTCATTTTTAACATTCACATGAGATCATATGTAAGTTTGATCTTTATAATAATCCCCTGTGCAGGGATTCTCTCTGATCTTTCAGAGACGAGAGGTGCAGTAGTTCGTTTTTAGCCCTGCAGTACCCTCATGTCACACTAGGGGGCAGATGACTCCAACCCTGACTGGACAGTGCAATGGCTAACTTTGAAAGTTGAGACTGTATAGATACTGCAAAGTAAATAGTATGCAGCAGGGTTCAGGTCAAATCACACTCAATTCAATCATTTAAGGATCAGTATTTTCCAAACATTTAAAAAGTGAAAATATTTCCCATAAAATGTTCATTTATAATTTTTTTTATGAAATGACTGAATGAAAGGGTCATCAATTATTTGACAAATTAAATTTCACATTTTTGTGAAGTGAACTGAAGTGATTTCAATAACTCCGAGGAACACAGAGATCAATTAACACATTAATATATATAATCTACAACTGTCGCCAAGTATGGTGTGGCAACAGTTGGCATTGGCATTGACACTGGAATTTTGCTGGTAAGAATCTAAAACTGTTCTGAACTTGAATACTTATTTGCTCAACTTATTTGATGTGTTATATTTATTTAAAGTGGCTTGTATTTTTTTTGTATATTTTGTATTTACGAGTATGTGATGTACAGACAGTAGCAGCTCAGATGGTGATTAGCCAGAGATACTAAGCTAGTCAATGTGAGTACTGTGTTCATGAGAATGTATTCAACTTTGACATTTAATTTAACTACGACAAAAGCCTCCCCCATCTCATGCAAATGTAATTAAAAAAGTGTCTTTTAACTTATGCTAATGATACAGTAAGATGTTGTGATTAGCTAATCAAGCAGAAATGTGATTTACAGGAAAGAGAGGGGGGGAGTGAGAAAGAGAGTGAATGAGAAAGAGAAAACAGGGAGAGAGAGAGAGACAGAATGTGCCACCCACCATGCCAGATACGAGTAAGGGTTGTTAAGTAGGAGTGGGGCTGGGGAACAGGAGGACAGAAGACAGAGACAAAGAGGAGAGAGAATGAAGAACAGTAGAGAGGGGTGGAGGAGAAGGGGGGAGTAGGAGGAAGAAAAGCAGAGGGAAGAGGGGAGAAACAGGGGAAGGAAAAGGCAGAGGAGGAGGAGAGGGAGAAGCAGCAAAAGCAAGAGGGAATAGCAATTGGAGGAGGAAAGAAAATATCAGAGCAGAGGTAAAGAGGAGATTGTCATTTCAAGCCTTCACATTGGTAACAGAACACCGTCAAGCTTGAGCAGCTTCCAGGTCACCACTCCACTGCCCCCATCTCTCTCTGTGTCTCTGTCTGGCATATCCAGACCCACATTACGGCCAAAGAAGTTGAAGTTGAAGGGATGGGGGTGGGGGGGGGAGAAACCTCTAGAACATCTGTTGAGTTACACGACTCTCCGCCCACCCACTTCTGTTTCTTTTCCTTCCCTCTGTCCCACCCAAGTCCAACTCCCAAAAATGTGTCTTCTCTTTTCGATTCAAAACAGCCTCGTGTTTTCTTCCTCGTGGTTGCCGTGTGCTCATACAGTGTTGAATCCTCAATTCCACGCAGAAAGACCCGCCACAGTGGTGATATGACCAGCTAAGCCCCTCTGAAAGCCCGGGAAAAAAACATAATCCTCCATCTCCCCTTGGTCAATCTCCCGTGACAGCTTCCCGTGAAGGAAACCCCCCCCCACCTCCTCCCCAGGGGCACACAGTCCCTCTGGTAGACAGACAATAGGGGCCAAAGGCCGGCACACACTGCATGCAGACTGACACACACATGGATACACACATATGCATGTATTAGCGTGCATGCTAGGCATGCAAACACAAATGCTGTCTTTCTCTGGAAATTCAGCTTTTATTTTGAAGGGCTCTGTTGGTGCAGTAAAACATTTATTTACAATCATGAAAGACACACAATATCGCTTGTCTTGCTTGGTGACCACACATGCTGCCGTGTTACGACCACCATACTGCATACCATATCTCACGTGCACTATTATGTCATTCTTCTAGGTTGCATCGCGCTATTGGCACCTCAAGCCTCTGATGCTAGCTGTAAAACTCATCAATTATTGACTGTTCCTCCCCCAATTAACTGCTGCAGCAAGTCTGTGTGTGTTTGTGTTTGTGTATGGTGTGTTGCCTTAAGAGTCTAATATAAGAGCATATGCTATTTTTTTTTTTTTCTCTGAGGAGTTAGAAATAACAAATGTGTTTGCACTGAGAACAGGTTCATGTGAGACTGTCTGTGTGTGCATTCCAATCTAGGTTGGTTGCACATTTAATTTGCATCATGGGACAAAAGAAAATAAGCTTACAGACTAATTTTCAGTTTTCCCCATAGGTTCAAAGTTTGTAGTGACAAAAAACTTTTTTTTTCTCAGCTGCATTGTGAATCTCCAACCTAGACAAATGTAGATGCCTTTCCCAAACTTCCCACATGAATGTTTTCAAAATGTCACCGCCTGTCCAGCCATCTCCTTCTCTTCTCCACTACAGCTTCTTTGTCCACGGATAGTGTTTCTAAGGGCCTTGTGCATACTCCTGTATACTCACAATATCACCCCTTGCATTTCATCCCCATCTTCCCCATCCTTCTCCATCTAAGAAAATGAGTGTCCTTTATGCCAGTCAATAGGTGGTTGATGTGGTTAAAAGCAGGTCAAAGTTGAGATTTTGTTTTTACCCATTCTCCAGGCTCATCTTTATGGGCAGGGACCCTACTGAGAGCCTTACCCATCCACCCCAACAAACCTCCACTATACGGCCTCCCGTTCTCTCTCTCTCTCCCTATCTCATTCATCAGCCCTGATAGATAGCCCACCCCCTGCTTCTCATCATCAAAATGGCATCATGCGACCAAACAACCTGACATTTTGCTCAACGGGGTCTCCAGCGATGCGCACGTACACACACAAACCATACATCATACAAGTATTTATATTACCGTACTTGCGGGGACGTTCCACTGGGTCACGACGACTAATACCACCGGATACCCAACGTTATCACTCAACCCCCTAACCCTGACAGGTGCATGCTTTATAGGGAGGACTGGCAGAGACGCCCTCAAATGTGGCTTACTGGTTAATGGTATTATATCTGCACGGATGTCAGGG
>JAXDDW010000008.1:2367500-2390000 GCA_034670385.1 Hoplostethus mediterraneus
GTGTGGGTCCTATATATTGTCACAGTAATTGCAGTGGGGTAAATAGAGTAACGCAGCGCTAGCGGCTTAGATATGATACTGTATCGCTGTCTGTGAAAGGGCTCTTGGCACTGACATTAATATTTGACTAGGATTGTTGACATGTTATGAACGGCTACGCGGGCACACGTGCACGCACACACACACACGCACACACACACACACACACACAGTCAAAAGCACAAAGAACAAATGTGCAGGCATAAACACACATAAGCACAGGAACTAGTGTATAAGTATACACACACACACACACACACACACACATACACACACACACAGTCAAATGCACAAAGAACAAATGTGCAGGCATAAACACACATGCACAGGAACTAGTGTATAAGTACACACACACACACACACACACACACACACAGCGGGGGGCCTGTGATCTGTATCACTCCAGGCGATCTGTCATTCTTTATGTAGCAACAAAGCTCATTAATGTATCCACAAACAGTGCAAATTCTCTATGTCTGAGATAAATGAGCACACACACACACACGCACGCACACGCACACACACACACACACACACACACACACACACACACACACACACACACACACACACAGCACAATTTCAATGGCAAAGAAATAAATGCACATTCAAACACACAGGCACTTCCAGTTAATTTCTCCTAGTGGACTCAGTTTAAAGGCACAGTGGTTAATATATATTCTATATATATTCTGTTGGTTTCCTTTGTAGATGTGCGCTGCCTAGAGATCCTAGATCAATGCCTTTCAAAGAGTGTGTCAATTACAGTGGGAGAAAGCTCACAAACTCAATTATGGGCCACAAGAGAAAAGTAAATCCACTGTAAAATATGCAAGAGTATGGGAAACCTGTCGCACGTGACTGATGTGAGATTCAGGCCAGAGTTCTGATCAGCAGTCCAACCAGTGTTACGTAAATAAATCCAAAATAAAACACCAGAGCTCTTCTGAGTAAAATCTATAATTCTTTCATTTCTATAATGTTTAATAATTTAATAAAAGTCTCTCTTCTTCTCTGTCTCCCGTCCCTCACTCTTCCTGTTGCACACATTCACTTGTTCTCTCTCTCGTTCACTCGTCCTCTCAGCGGGGAGGGACAGTGACAGATTGCTGTTGACCCCCATCACAGCTCTCTGACCCCACCCGCTTTTACTAGAGAGAGAGAGAGAGAGAGAGAGAGAGACCCAGACAGACATGGTGAAATATATATGCTGCAGTATATAATCTCTTTCTGTCACTTACGTCAGGCATGTGTAAGCAGGTCACGGGTATGCCAAGAGAACCTGGTGCTTGTGTGTATGTTGGGTTGTAAAATTCCTCAACTTCCTCAAAAATGACTGAATCAACTTTGATTTTTTTCTTTTATAATACCACTAGTATCTAGGACAAAGGGGTCCGGCTCTCTCCCGGCGCACTCAGACATGGCTAACAAGATAAATAAGACTAAATACACAACTGACTACACGAGTAAACTTGATTCCTTTCATCTTGGGTTATGTCTATGGGGTTAGTGCCGCAATAAAAGACTGAAGTCTGCACTGCACAAAGAAAGGAAGAACATAAGCAATTTTGCAACATACACATGCACACACATGCACACACACACACAGAAAACTGGAAATCAATTGTAATTATATAAATAGGTCAGAGAATCGGCTTGCGAAACAAGGTTAAAGCCAGAGCACAACCTCCCCACACCGTAACTGATTACTGTGAAGGCTACTGTTATATCATAGTTTGGACTCACACACAACCACAGAGAAAACGCTCATGCCCGCCAACAGGCTACACACAAACACAAACTCCATCTTGGCATATTGATGTTCTCCGAGCACGGGCACACATATAGTACATAGGCCCCCCCCCCCCACACACACACACACACGCAAAACACTCCATAGAGGGAGGGCTACACTATGGGCCAGTGAGAGGGAGAGGTGGAAAGAGCAGAGAAGAAGAGAGAGGAGAGAGTAATGGCTTTACGATTTGGGTCACAACCTTAATAGGAATAAGAGCCATATTTTATACAGAAACCAGCGGTCGCTGTTGGCAGTCCTAGTGAACACATGGCTATATAAAATACACTGTGGATAACATCATCTTTTTTTGTGGCATTTGTACTTATTAGAGAGTTATAAAAATGAAACTGGACTGGTTTTAGTTAACTAAGTGTTAGGACATTCACAGGAATTTCACTTCATGCATTTCCCCCAGAGCCATGGACAGTTTGACTATTACGGTTTCTACTGCCAGTCATATGGGCAACACAGACATTTGTTAAATTACTTGTCGTTCTATGCCAGAGTATTCCACCATGGAAAATTTCTAGGGATTATATATTTACAGCTTTAAATTGCACAGATGTAGCAGCCTGTGCTTTGCAGCCAAAACCTGGAGGGAATAAGTTGTAACTTGTTGGCCCAATTTCACAAAGCATTTTAACACAAACATCATCACTAGCTTCATGGAACAAAGATGCAATACTGAGAATTACACAACTACTTCAAGTCAAAGTGGGAATACACTGATACAATGACACACTGATAAAAGTCCTCCATTCAAAGTTAAACACAAAGATGATCTTAGCACTCGGATTGTATTGGGAACCCAGATTCCTCACTGCCTAGCAAGACCTCATGGTAGCCTGCTACCCAATAGCAGTGACAGGGCCACTGGAAACACACACAGTTAGTAAGATTAAGCTGCACTTAAGGCCACTTCAACAAATACATCCACCCTTTGCCTTCAGAGCAGCTTCAATCCTCCTTGGAATGCTGTCAAAGCTGTGTGCAGTGGGATATTGGACTATTAAGAAGGAAAGCTGAAGGTTCTTTGAAGGATGAAGGTTGGAAATCTACTTCACACTAAAGGTTCAATGGTTCAATGATGTTTAGATCTAGGAGGAGCCATGGAAGGCATCTCACTTCATCCTGGTGTTCATAAAAAACCCTCTTGAATTGCTTCAGCCGTGTGTATGGGGGCATTATCATATTGGAATATGGGAACATTATGAGGGAACCGTGTTTACACCAGAGGGTCCAGTAAAATGGCCTCATATTGCTTGCCTGTTATATGACCATGCAGAGCAATCATCAGTCTCATGGCTGCCCATATCATTATATATCTACCACCATGTTTTGACACTTGGCAACAGACATTGTGGGTTGAAGGTATTGTTTGGCTTTCTCCAAATGTAAACCTGGCCAACCTGTAGGAAAAATACTGAATCATCCGATCGTATCACTTTTTTCCATTCCCCAGAAGTCCACGTTTGTGGTCCTTACACCAGGTTATACATCTTGGTCTGTTGGCCTTGGATATAAGTTTCTGAATGGCAGTCCTGCAAGAAATCCCAGCTTTGTGAAGGTTATGACATACAAGCACATACCTGCTTTTGTGCGCATGTTTCAGTATAAAGCCGGCAAGTGAATTACAAAAAGACAGACGGTGAATTAGCAGTTAGCATATAGTGCATTTGAATGAGAGCAAATTGCTTTGAGGACCTTGAGACAATATTGAACACAACTAACCGAAGACAAAACCAGATATATTCCAATGTGAGCAATTAAAATAATAAATAGCAAAAAGATGAGTTGACAATTTTCTGTGAATAGAAATGTAATTTGACTCATCTGAAGTTGTAAAAAAGAATCATTTTCTGTCTAAAAGTAAAACTACTCAAGAATATATTTGAAGCCAAAAAATATACGTTTGAACAAATCCAACATTGGGGCAAGAGCCCAAGCAGCTAGGAACCAAAGAGAACAAAGGAGCAGCAGACAAAGAGGTTGCACTGGTGTGTGTCTGTGTGTGTGTGTGTGTGTGTGTGTCTGTGTGTGTGTGTGTGTGTGTATGTGTGTGTGTGTGTGTGTGTGTATGTGTGTGTCTTGAAAGTACATGAATATGCATGTATGCAGTATGTGCATGAGCAAGAATTGCTCTGAGGCAAGTGTAAGAAGAAAAACTGCAGAATTTCAGGAATGAGTTTGATGTAGCGTAGGCAGGCATTTCTAAATATACATGCCTGTACTTTAAAGTGGTGATAAGAAAACACTGGGAGCCGATACCTGAATATACCTACCACATAGACCTTTCCTTGAATTTAGCATAAGATTATGCAACGCCTACTATATCATTCAGCAGTAAAATGATATCACACTGAGGGGGAGTAGTGGAAGATGAACCTGCCAAAACTGAGTTCACCCACCTTTTCAAACTAAGATACACTACATGGCCAAAAGTTGCAACCAAGGATGATTTTTACACGCTACCTGCTTCAGCACTTGGCAGTCCTGTTCTGTGAGCTTGTGTTGCTCCTAGATGTTTACATCCTATGACAGCGCCATGTTGAAAGTCACTGAGCTCTTCAGTACAGCCCATTCTACTGCCAGTGTTTGTCTATGGAGATTGCATGACCGTGTGCAGCGATGGGTGTGGTGAAATAGCTGAATCCACTAATTAGAAGGGCTGTCCGCATACTTTTGGCCATATAGTGTACATTTTATGACATGCATCCATAGCATAGCCCAAATGCAAGTTACACAAACATATTTAATGAAAATAATCTGTGATCCCTGTAGAAAAATTATATTTTTGCTTGCCCTCCTCAAGAAAATCTGAGTGCAGGAACGGCTGCAGAACAGCGTCCTTGGAGCTCAGTGTCTTGCTCAAGGACCCTTCAGCAGGTTGGAAATGTTGCCAGAAATGTATCTTCCTTGTGTGAAAAGGCCTAAAACAGCATTTAGATCATGCAGAACTAAAATTCTCAACTGAAAATAGTACAGTTGATAGACTTTTAGGAAGGGTGGGAGTCCAGCACTGCAAACTATCACAACGTATCACAACCACATTACAGACAACTGTCACTTTAATATGTCAGAGTAACATAGACCAGCCAGGCCACTGGTGTGGTAGTATGTGCAGTGGTAGTAGGGCACCACTGCACATGCACCAATTTAAGCTACAATTTGAGTTTCAGCAGGTTTCCCCTGGAGTCAGCCTTCCCCCAGGTTGAGCTGTGGATTAATCTTTTTAGGGCCTCCTCTAGCAGGGTCAATGGGTCATTAAATTGGGCCGGAATAGACAGCACAGAGAAAGAGGGGGAAACAGAGGGAGGGGGGGGAGAGAGAAAGACAGAGCAAAAGAACTAAGGAAGAGTGTGATTAATAGACTGTTTGAGATAGAAGGAAAAGCTTCATTGTGTTCTCAGTGGAGAGCTGCACTGAAGGATGTAGTCGTCTGCGTATAGGAGTATTATTATATTAGACGTTCAGCATAACACTGTGGGCATAATGTATATGAGGGCTGCTGAAAGAAGACTGGACATGGATCAACCGACTCACACACATGACGTGGATCAGTGGACCAACCACTCTCACAAATGTGATCAACCTCTAAGTATCTCTCTCTTTCACTGTTCAGCTCTAGCCTTCCCTTTTGTCACCACATCAACGCGCCGGCTAATTTCTCCATTGTCGTGGTTTCTGAATCTAATTACCCCTTCCATGTAGATCATACCAAGTACCCCCCCCCCCCCCCGCCCTTCCCCTCGCTTTCGCTAACTCTTTCCTTTCCTCTCTCCCTCCCTCTGTTCCCCTCCTCTCCTTCCCTCCATACTTCTCCTCCCTCTCTACCCTTAACCTTGAGGATCAGAGGAGCACAGTGCGTTCTCCCTGTCGGCTCCTCTCTCATTAGCTAATTGAAATGGCTTTGGCTGGGAATGGGAGCAATATTATGTTGGCTTAACAAGGGAAGAAGTGATTTAGAAGTGATTTGGGAGGCAGAGACTGTCTTCAGTTGAACCAGACCGACAATGAAAACGAAGGGATATTCTGGAGACACATTTCAGATGCAACCGATAATATTTCTATCTTATAAACTGATAAAGCGAGGCCTTAATCCTGTGTATTTTTTTTACAGCCTAGCAACACAGCACACAAATGCCAACTTTAAACTTTGCATGATTTTTATTATATTGCATGCATTGTTGAGTGGAACAGACATTTTACAAAGGATTTAATTACATGATAATTATGAACTTGCCGTCTTACATCCACATACTTTTGGATGTAAGATTATGTTACTTTTCCTCAAAGCCTGAAACGACTCGTCATCATTTAGGTTGCAAAAGTTAACTTTCTAACCTCCACACCTACAAATGTACACACACACACACACACACACACACACACACACACACACACACACACACACACACACACACACACACACACACACACACACACACACACACACACACACACACACACACAGCTAATCATTGGCCCTGAGTGTATTATTACTGTACTAGACCTGGATGTCACTATAATCTTCTGCTGCAGGAGTGGTGTGTGTGTGTGCATGTGTGTGCGTGTACGTGTGTGTGTGTGTGTGTGTGTGTGTGTGTGTGTGTGTGTGTGAACACATTGCGCTACAGTCCCTCTCTACCCATTGCCACGCTCACTGGGACTGGGACAGAGGGATGGAATGAGGAAGAGGAAGGATGGTGGAGGGAAGAGGGAAAAGCAATTAAAGTGTCTTCTCTCATCTTTCCTCCTCACCTGCTCCCATGGGACACAAATGGACGGGCACACACGCACGCACACACACACGCACGCACGCACACACACACACACACACACACACACCCCACCAGAGGGAAAATGAGCTGATTAGGGGGTGTCAGACAGGTTTATTAGGTGTGTGTGTGTGTGCGTGCGCGCGCGTCTGTCACTGGTCACTGTCGGACTGCTAGCACATGCCGACTAGCACAGCTGGGTCATCATGTTTATAATTAAGATAAGATGAAGAGACTGCTGCTATCGCTCGTCTTTAATTGTCTCACTTTCCCTCCCTCCCTCTCTCCCTCGCCTCCCCTCTCTCTTTGTCTGCTTCTCTTTCGGTTTCCCCTCCCATCACTCCCATTTCCCTCTCTTCCTCCAGCTTTCACTTCCACCCTCCCTTCTCCCTCTCTTCAGTGCATGTGCAGAGGTTAATGTCGACTAGGTTGAGGTTTCATCAGATAACCGACGGATTATTAAAAGTTCCTCTAGAGGGAGAGGAACAAAGCCTTGCCTGGTTATGAATATGGGCCCTCCAATAGACGAGTGAAAAAGAGAAGAAGAGAGAGAAATGGAGAAAAAGACAAAAAATAGGAAAAAAAGAGGGGAAGTCATTTTGTGCAGGTTACCAACGCTTGCATGAGGATATTACCTGTATGTAGCTGTGTGGGAGACAATGGGAACAAAGGACTCCATGTTGATAACCAGTGGTGTAGTGCTAGTCAAGGCGGTGGTACTGCATACTGCTGAGGGGGCGGTGGTGATCCGACCATGCTTTATATCTAAATGGTAATCTTAATGGTGTACTCTAAATGCCCAGAAGAAGAGATGGGTATACTCTGAATACCTGCATAAACCCTCAGTGACTCTAATGTTAACCCAGACGCATCGCAATATATCTCTCATGGTTCCTACACTCACATGGACATCAAATTCAAGGACTTTTTAATGCCTTTACCTCAGGACTCAAAATTGGAACGTTTTGGGGTAAGACATTGGTCAAAATGAGACATCATGAAGGCCTCATGATCTTGTCAAGTCATGAAATCCTGGTGAAATCGTAAAACTGCTGCTGCATGGGGTTTCCTTCAGGATGTGTATTGATACTAGGATGGAGACAGGTCCAGAGAGCTGAGGCACATTGATGAATTTGGTGCTATATTTTGACCCAAAACAGAACAAGTATTTTCAAGACCACCAAAGACAAGTGGATTTTTTATTTTTCTCAAATCCACAAACTTCCAAGAATTTTCAAGGCATGTGGTAACCTTGTTCCTTATATACTGTAAATCCCACAACAATGCAGAGTGCTATACTACAGCTGCGGTATTGAGCATTTCAGGTTTACTTTAAAAGACTGAATTTTCAATAGACATGCACATATGACATATGGTCATCATTGATAATACTGATAGCAGGAATTGTATGTATGCCGTGTGGTTACCTGCACTGAACACGGTGGTTAATGGACAGCACAGCAGGCTAAGCCGTGAAAATGGATTTCCTCACAACTGTTGAATCACATGGGATTTAGGTTGAATCACGCGTGCACTAAGACCTGATATTTAAAATGAAGGAATATTCCAGCAACACATTTCAGATGCCAACGATAACATTTAGACATCTTATGAACTGATAAAACGAGGCCCTAATCCCGTCTATTTTCCCAGCCCAATGGCTTATAACCTAGTCAACGCAGAGATAGTGAATAGCAGCAAGACACGCAATGTCAAATAAATCCGAGATATTTTTTCACCCACAAATCCTGCATTCTTTATCTATTCAATAGCAAAGAATGGGACTTTACAAACAACATTAATGCTACACCCCAGGATGTCTATTATTGAAAGGTAGGGGCATTGTGTTCTTTGAAATGTATCATTATAAAGGCAATTCTGTACTTCTTTCATCCAATTACAACCTTTTGTCAAACAGCTTTTTATTTAATGTTATTTTGTGAAAGAATGGAATAAAGATTTGCCGTTGTTGCAGCCTGCTTGCGGTGCATCGGCGAGATCACAGCATCGTTCCTGTACCGAATACAACGCGCTCCTACTCCATCAAAGAAGCCTCGTCACAGGGGCAAACGCGGCAGGGGTTCAAAAGGGTGAGACAGGTAAACGGAATCATTTGCTGGTGAAATGACTTCCTGGCTCGATAATTGGCTCAACTTGTCTACGCGCTCAACTCACATAATTACTGCCAGGGCCGCTTTTTTTTTTTTTTTTTTCTCCCCTTTTTTTAAACAGTTGAGGGAATGGAATTCGTGATTGAATGCGATTATTCCTGGCACTCAAAGCTCGGAGCGAACAGCTATTTGACTTTGTCACTTTGATTGGAGCGGTTTGGGTGCGCTCGCTTCACGTCCGCCGCGCGTAAATCATCTGCCACTCGCCTCGACAAACAAAGAGAGGGCAAAGGAGCAAGGGAGCGCTCTATCTCTCTCTGTTTCTTCCCTCTCTCTCTCCCTCTCTCTGTACACCTTTCAGCTGGGTGATTAATGAAACATGTAACTCATTTATCATTGCTAATGTCACTTTCCTTAAGACCTGATTTTAATGCTGACCTAGTGGAAAAGACACCTCGGTGGAAGAAGGGAAAAAAAAGAGACAGTGAGAGAAACAGCTTGCGGCACAACCTTGAAATGTCTGTCCCTGTCATATGTTAATGTATGTGTGTGTGTGTGTGTGTGTGTGTGTGTGTGTGTGTGTGTGTGTGTGTGTGTGTGTGTCTTAATGGGATGATGCTGGGCTATTAAAACCATTAGCGCTGATTTTTCTGTCATGGTCACTAGTTCAACACTAAAGCCCTTGATTCACTCAGAATCCTTTTCCCTTGGTTCTCAAAGGCAGTGCAGTTATTAACAGCGTGTGTTACCTTTATTTAATCAGGATTTATTTATATATATATATATATATATATAGGCTGTTCATAAACGTACAGCTGGAGCTTCCCAGTACTAGTATTGTACCTTCAACTGTTGCCCACTGCATCGTAGGAAATGAGCCTTGAAAGGAGCCTTGCTCAAGGGCACCTAGTCAGTCTTTCCCAGCCGATCAAGGGATTCAAACTGCGTGTGCGGTCTGAGGTCAGGTTTAAAGTAACCGCTGTCGAAGGCTTATGTGATGTGAGCTGCCTCCCCACATTGGCAAAGGTAACAGGAACACGTTCCATTACGCAAAGTCTGTTTCTTTGCTCTGTAGTCAAACTTTGTGAGGAAGAGTGAAGAGATCCTGAGAGGGGGAGGGAGTCAGTCTCTCTCTTTTCTTTCTTCCTCTGTCTTCCATCTATTTCTAGCTGTAGCTTTGTTGCTGTGCATCCCACTCACAGGTATCAACCCTACACAACCCTTTCCTCTCTTCTTTCTCTCTCCATTTCATTCTCTCTCTCTACCACCCCCTTCTCCCTCAATCCTGCCGTCTTTCTCTCTCTCCTTCACTCACTTCTATAACCACCGTCTCCCTCTCCTTCCCTACCCCCTTACCCCCCTTTCCCTTCCCTGTGTGTGTGCCTCTCTCTCTGGTTATTAACCTGCTGTCAGCGGGAGGTACGGGGCTCCATCCATTAACCCTGAGCACCTCTGGGCCCCTGGACACCCGCCGTACACACACATATACACACTGAAATTCACACACACACACACACACGCACCGGAGCACCGGGCCAAGAGAACTCTTGTGGTACACACATCCGTGATGGAGGGCATCTCCTGCATTACTACTGGGGTCATTGTCCACCTGCCTGCCTACGTGCACACACACACACACACACACACATACATTTATACAGACGGGAATTTATGTACCAACCTGGCGACATTCTCACAGTATGCCAATAACACTTATGGATACACACATACGTAACATTTCCTCATATGATGAAGTGCCCTTGTCTTTGTGTGAGGAAGAGCTGAAGGTCAAGAGAGAGAGAGAGAGAGAGAGAGAGAGAGAGAGAGAGAGAGAGAGAGAGAGAGAGAGAGAGAGAGAGAGAGAGAGAGAGGAGCAACAGGGGACAAAGAGCCGAAGCGAGAGAGCCACAAGGTTATGACAACATCACTGTATGGAGGGCAAAAGGGTGTTTGAGCACACACACACGCACACGCACACACACACGCACACACACACACCTGAATTCTTGCACCATTTCCGAGCGTGACCACCCCTTGCGCCTCTCTGACACACAGGCAGGCAGCCGGGGCTTGCTCGTGTGCGTTCAATCTAATCAGTGTGTCAGTGTGCGTGCGTGTACGGGAGCTCGGAGCTGCCAGTGTTTTTTTGGAAGCAGAAAGACCCCGAACATCAAATATTTATGGGGCTTTGGCCGAGGCGGCAGAAGCCACATGTGTGACACAGGCAGGCGAGGCGTCGGGAGGCGAGGGCCATGAAAAATGGATGGGCTTCCAGGGAGAGGGGACCATCTATTCTGAGACGGAGATAAGAGGGCCAAAGGAAGTGGTGTGTGTGTGTGTGTGTGTGTGTGGAAGGTTTTTTAGTCTTGCACTTCTATCTTTGTGAGAAGCAATTTGAGTTTCAGACCATTGGAGGGACGACATTTTTGCAAAGCGAGGTTATTTGTGCCCGGTCCTCACTTCTTCCAGGGGATACTTGGGGATAAGGGTTCAGGGTTAAGATTAAAATTAGGATTAGGTTTGGTTAGAGGGTTAGTGTTAGTGAATTAATGTAGTCCACGGAAGGTCCTCATAAGGATAAGTACAAGGCTGTGTGTGTGTGTGTGTGTGTGGTGCAAACGCTTATGTTTCTGTGTACGTGTGCATGTGTGTGTCCAAAAGAGAAAAAGAGGAAGAGGCAGAGAAAGCGCTAGAGGTGGAGAGGCAGAGAGTGCAAACACTGCGCTTGCATTCCTGAAAAGCTGGACTTCCTTTTGGAGGTCAGAACATTTTTTTTTGGTCCAGCGGCAAGTTAGCACCCTAGGGAGCCACATGTTAAAACACGGCCCACATAGCAAAGCGGACATGCCAAACAGCGAGTTCATCTGCTGTGTCAATTTATATCGTGGTTATTCCCGTGTCGAGGGGAAGAGGGAGAGAGAGAGAGGGATAACAAAGACAGCATGGTGAGGTAAAATTGCGATTCAGTCAAGGATATGGAGGTGGATGGTAGGAAAAAGTGAAGGAGAGTAAGCGGGGGAGGTAAATAAAGTGAGGTGGAGATAGGGAGACCTGGAGTTAAATGGCATTAGTGAGGAAAAAAGGGGATACAGAGCAAGAGGGAGTTTGGTTTGGAGGTAGAGATAAGGAATTAGTAGAGGTGCAGCAATCCTCTGAGCTGTCACCTGCAAATGGAGTGTGTGTGCGTGTGTGTGTGTGTGTGCGTGTGCGTGTGTTTCTGTGCGTTTGTGGACGCCGGGTGCAATTAGTGTTATCAGGTATGCAATACAGCCTGTAATAAGGGCAGCTGTGGAATACTTAACACGCTGGTTGACTGACACATACGTAGCGGAGTAGCTGCACTGAGAGAGCCGCCGCCGCCCACCTGGAGAGAGAGAGAGAGAGAGAGAGAGAGAGAGAGAGAGAGAGAGAGAGAGAGAGAGAGAGAGAGAGAGAGAGAGAGAGAGAGAGAGAGAGAGAGAGAGAGAGAGAGAGAGAGAGACGGGCGGGCGGGCGAGCCAGGGAATCATAAAATAGAAATATCACTGTGTTTTAAACGGGCTGCTATGTTTAATATAAGGGAAATCTTACCGTGCCAATTGAACTGAATTAAATTAAAGTGAGCACCGTAGTGAGGATAACACTAGCCATCAAATTGTATCAATATGTACACACACACACACATATATATACATATGTTGTTTTTTAGGTGTAATACACTCGTGTCTGTGTGTATATGAGCATCGTATGTATTGTGCACGTTTGTATTTTGAGTACTACCAGTGTTCGTGTGTATGTGCACGTATGTATGTGTGTGTGTGTGTCTACATATCTGCAGGCTACGTTTTCCAACTGAGCTAACTGAGCAGCCTCTCTCAGCAGGGGGGCTCTATGCACCTGTACCCCCCCCCCTCTCCCATGGACACACACACACACACACACACACACACACACACACACTCATCCAATGTTCTTCAGTCTCTCACTACATGTCTCCGCTGTCACCAAATTATTCTATTCTTGTAGCCCACAGGATGAAGACGACACCGGTGCAATTTCAGGTTACGAGTGTTCCTGCCAGAATGGAAAAAAAATACCTTGTCAAAATTGCATCCTGTTTTTAGATGAGATTTAGATTACACTGACCAGACTGCAGTCATGAATCAGGTATCATTAAATTTAGAGGTAAAAAAAAAAAAAAGGTAAAACGATGCTCCCCCTGTTGCTTAACAACCGTCCTCCATATTCTCTCTTCTCTTCCCTCGCCCCTTTTCCCTGCTACACCACAGCGGCAAGAAAACCTTCACAGAGATTGACAAAACCTGCCGAGACGAGTGTTTTGAGCGGGTTTCAATGGGCTCTAGGGTCTAGTGAGCAGCACACAAAGGACAACGTGAGCATTCGGATGATTAGAGGCAAAACGCATCAGTGGAGTTTCTCTTAGAAAAAAGAACAAGCTCACAGGGAGAACACATGCACGATAAAAAAAAAAAAACAGCACGGGATACATTCATGTCGGAGCATACTGAACGTGCATTACATTTCAAGAGGAATCGTACAGGCTCAATTCATACAGGTGTGTGTGTGTGTGTGTGTGTGTGTGTGCACGTGAATGTTGCACACACAACGCCGCTGATGCTCCGTGCATACATGTGGAGTGAAGCCTCACATGCAAACTGATTTTACACTTTCAGTATTATTATTATTATTATTATAACGGTGCACAGCCCGACTCCTAATCAGGGTGATTGGCTCCGGGCGACGCTGAGCATGTCAATTTACAGGCAAATGTAAGAAAACAGGAAGAGGGAGACAAGAGGGGAGGGGGAGGGGAAGAAGGATGAAAAGGCGATGAGTGTCAGAGGTGAGTGTGATAGAGAGGAGCAGGGAGCAGGACAACAACACAGGGCAGGTACTGTACAGAGGGAGGCAGGAGACGAGAAAGGGCGTACGAGAGAGAGAGACACATGAGAAAGAACAAAAAAGGAGAATGTCAGCGGAGAAGAATGGGGGAGGAGAAATGGGAGAAAGTAGGACAAGATTTGGGAGTGAAATCTCTCCCTGTTGAGAGAAAACATGTCAAATTCGTTTTGTCTGCATCTTAAATCATTGAATTAAATCAATGCTGTTTTAGAACTATTTGCTCTGCTTGTATCACATGTGGAGAAAATAACAGCGCACAACGCAGAGGGGAGGAAGAAGAAAAATGAAGGAGCAGAACAAAGAGGATGAGGAAGTCAAGCAAAAGAAGACAACACACATGAAGAATGAAGAAAAGGAGACGAGGTAAAGTGGACGGGGAAGGAGACAGATGGAGAGTAAAAATAGCACAGGAGGAAAAATAGGATATAAAAAGAGAAATAGGAGATGAGGAAGAGGAGGAGGAGAAAGGACAGGGCAGAAGGCAAAGTCATTTATATGGACGGCTAACAGGCCTTTTATGATGGCATGCATATAAACGCACACACATACTCACACTCACACACACACACACACACACACACGTGTCACCTTCCTTGGCATCAAGCCCGCAGGGACACTGCACGCGAGCGGACGTCTACGCGATTAATGTGTGTGTCCATGGCCAGCACAGTACCTTATTTACATACATATTAAATATATACATAGATACACACACAGAGACACACACACACACACACACACACACACACACACACACACAAATGCAAGAGGGATTTTTCTGAAACAGTTCACATAAGTTTGACATTCAAGATCCATTTGCTGTGCTAAAACATTCAGTGTGTGTGTGTGTGTGTGTGTGTGTGTGTGTGTGTGTGTGTGTGTGTGTGTCTGGCCTGAGATAAACCAATAATAAGTCTTTATTGCTTATCTGTTTAGAAATGCTCAAAATGTAAATACACACACAAATTGACTGATAAGGTGCTAGGCTTCACCAGCACGCACCAAAAAAAAAAAAAAAACACCCTGCATACTGATAAATGTTACTAAGCCCCTACGGTGAGCCTGGCGGTACACCGCCCTAACAAATCACATCACATCACACAGATGTGAGAAAATCCCACCAGAATACACAAAACTGCACTGATTTGTCTCAATACTGGATGGAAGTGACAAATGTTGATTGAGCGAGCAACAACAAACGAGGTAAGCAAGGTTAGCAATTTAGGATGACCTATTTTGAAGTGATGTTTTTTTCATTTGTCAGGCCCCCCCCCCCCTGTGGTTCTGTGGTTTATCTGTCCATCCAGTTTTCTGTGCCGGGAAAATCCACAATCACGGAATCGCACAATCCCGGCGGGCCTGATTTGATTCCATAATGCAGGTCAGAAGTCAGGTGAGCTATCCAAGAGGCAAATCAGCATACCTCCTGATAAATTCAGGAGGTATGCTGATAAATAATAAATCATAAATTTGTCCAAAAACAGCAAATCATTCACACATCATACATTGCAAGTGAAAATATTCAGGGGAACCTTCATATCTTAATATCAGGGGAACTATATACTATAACTGGGTATTATAGTTCTATTAAAATCAGGATACACAACATCTCTCTGCCTTTCTTCAACCATCTGGACATTTCTGAATGAGCTTTGGCCTGATTAACCTTTATATTTCAGAATTACATACACAGAGAGAATAAAGGCTTTCAAAAAATGTGAATTATTACCTGCACCATTCTAACTCCAAAACAACATGTGAATGTAATAATGGCAGCGTTATCACGTGCATGTAAACACACATCGATTCCAGAGAGCCGTCTGTGAGCCTCTTATGAAGCAGCGTACAGAACGTGTAGGATTTAGGATACAGCAACAGGATGCAATAATATTATTTTTAGAATGGCTTATGTCCTGACTGATATCCATCCCATAATGAGTCAGCAAACGCACATCAGTCGTCCTTGATGATGCCACATCAGCAGTAATGGCAGATGCCTTGGAATCTGCCTGGTTTGAACAGGCCTGGTCTATCAGGATTGTCTTACTTCCTGATGAGACAGCTCTGATCTCAAGAGAGAGGCAGGGAGTGTTTGTGTCCAGTTTCATGGGTGATGATGCCAGCCTCAATTTTTTTTTCTTTGTCTCAAAAAAATGTGAAAAATATTGTCTTCAAATAGACACCCCCACTCGCTTTTGTTTTGAGAAATAACGCGATACTTTATTGAATCTCGGCAGTGAAATCAGACTGCAGGACAGGGTGCAGCGTCTTGCTCAAAGACACTTCAACAGGGCAGATGCTTGCTAACACGCTGGGCTTCGACCTGGATCACTACGCCACAAGCCATTCTAAAAATAATATTATTGCATCCTGTTGCTGTATTTTTACATCAGTAATTTTGCCTGTTAATATTAATCAATATTGAGATTGGAGGGAAAACAAAAATGTTCTACTCATATTAGGTATTCTATTAAAAGATATGAGAGGGAGACAGACAATCAATGGAAAATCATTAAAACCGTGATAAAGTGAGGGTCTCGGGTCAAGTGTGTTTCTGTGGAATTCCTGTCTATTGGATTACGCCTGGTATTTAACATTCAATCCTTTAACACGCCGCAGTTTGAATAGAAGTGATGTGTAATCCTGATAAAAGGAAGAGGACTAAACATCGGAAAAGCCGACAAGGTCAGAACTTCCATTGGAAATAAATCTGTACATCAAAGCTGCGCTAAGCCGTAAAGCCGGCAACAAACTGTATTAACACACTGTACGCACACAAATCAGAGCCGGAGCCGAGACCGCGACCGAAGACGAACCGAGACTGGAGAGGATTAACGAAATGATGGATAACAATTACACAGTTACACAGAGTGAAGGAGGACATATTTGGATATACACACACATGGTTTGACAGTATTCATGTTGGACACAAAAACAAACAAATTAGATAGACCCCCCGCCAACACACACACACACACACACACACACACACCTTTTATCACACAAATGCTCTTGATGTTGCTCTCTCTCTTGATTTTCCCCGGGTAACACCTGCTGTAAAAAACTCCCCAAGGGAACACACACAACCAAACAGCACACAGGCCATTTAATGTTACGATGTCAGCCTGCAGTCAATAGAATTTAGTCGTCAACCTACTAAATGGTATCTACTCAATGGTTTTACACACACACACACACACACACCTCAACTCAAACAGACATCTAAACGGCACGTAGGCCATGAAATGTTGCAGTGTCAGCCCACGCCCTGCATCAGCAGCTTTTATAAATAGAGCTTCCATTCATCAATCCCATCATTGATCCAATTAAAAGGCACGCTGCACTGAGCTCAGCTACACGGAAAAGCAGTAAAGCGCACGCTAACTCTGCGGAGGGGTTGGCTGAGGCTGTGTGTGTGTGTGTGTGTGTGTTCTTGTACTTCAATCCTTGTGGGAAGTGAGGGTTTTTGATTTTTGGTTGACCCTCTGTTCTTCAGTGGGCTGATGATGTGTTCAGGGTTCAGGGTTGGGAATAGGTTATGAGAAAGGTTACGGTTACTTGAGGATTAGGACTTGGGTTTAGGTTGCAGTAGGGGATAAGACTAGGAGTCTAGTGGTGAGGGTGTTAAGGTTAGGGAATGAATGTTGTCAATGCAATGTCCTCATAAGGATAGAAGTACAGGGAAGTGTGTGTGTGTGTGTGTGTGTGTGTGTGTGTGTATGTTCTATAAAGATGGATATTTACAACCACTCTGAAATGATGGACATTATGTCAACAACTCCCTGAGACAATGACAATGACTCTGTAATGTGTGTGTGTGTGTGTGTGTGTGTGTGTGTGTGTGTGTGTGTGTGTAGCGGAGGATAATGGGGGGATGCGTAGGTGTGATAAACCAGGATTTTCAGAGGGTTAGCTCAGCACTAATACCTTACTATCGCAGTAGACAGATGGGAATTACTAATCCCAGGTGTGTGCGTGTGTGCGTGTGTGTGTGTGTGTGTGTGTGCGCGTGTGTGTGTGTGTGTGTGAGCGAGAGCGTGAAGGTACGAGTTGTCATATCAATGACAGCTGGGAGCTACAGCGGGTGCTGCAATAATATGTGTCACTCAGAAAACTGCTTTTGAGTGAATGTCACCTCTTCTCTGTGTGTGTGCGTGTGTGCGTGTGTGAGTGTGTGAGTGTGTGTGTGTGTGTGTGTGTGCTCCAACCTATATTTACCTGAAGTGAAAAATGTTGTCATTATCTTCTGTGTGAAAACATTTTTGCATCAGAAACCCGACGGCAGCCACAAACGCATCGTCTCACATATTCAGAACCTGACACGCGTCGAAACAAAACTGAATTAGAAAACTGTCATTAGAACGTCATTACAACTCATTTCACAGCAATCTAATGAAAAATTAAAAAGAGATTAATGAACCGGTGATGAAATCCTCCACAAAGCGCTTTCATGTGAGACCTTGCGTGCGACCAGGTGTGTGTATATACATTACGAGCACCGTGAGATTAAAATGGGAGACGAGATTAAGATATTAAGGTGCATGCAAGAGTGTGGAGTAAAGAGGGATGGGTGATGAAGAGAGAGAGAGAGAGAGAGAGAGAGAGAGAGAGATGATCCTGCTTCAGGAGACTCCCTCAGTACTTGTGGGTCGGAAATCTCCTGAAACCAGACGCTTTAATTTCCCGCCCTGTAGTAGCGTAAAAATGATTAACTCTTCTAGCGAGAGTAAGTTATATTATTTGTCTGAGCCTCTCCAGCAGGGAGGGAGGGAGGGAGGGAGGGAGGGAGGGAGGGGCTGGGGGAGGTGAGGGGGGAGGTGAGGGGCTATGGGAATTTCCCAGTGTGAGAGCCAACTTAAGTGGGTGAGATGGAAAGGGATGGATTTGGAAACTGGAAGGTCGACAGGGAGAGAAATGTGTGAAATGTGTGTGTGTGTCGCACGCAGTATGCAATCATGTATATGTACCCTTATGTGTGTGTGTGTGTGTATATACGTGCACGTGTGTGTTGGAGAGCGTTACATCAATTCCCAGTGGCGCTCCCTCTTTTAAAAGCGTGCTGCAGAGAAAATATGCAGCCATGGCAAACACTTAAGAGGACCATTCCCTGGCATCACACGTTCATCATATAGATGAAGAGAGGAGAGGAGGCAGAGGGGCGAGAGAGAGAGTGAGAGAGTGAGAGAGTGACGGCTCATTTCAAGGTGTGTTTTTCTGCCACAGGGATAATGTCCAATTAAAGAAACAAACGCTTATTTAGCCAGTGAACAAAATACCATAAAAATGTAATGAGAGAAACCAGGGAATAGTATCAAATAAGAACACTGTTTTTTTGTTTGTTTTTTAATCAAAGGATCAAAGCGTTGACTACCAGTCATTGTGGGCAGCTCTGTGTTTCAGCGGCCTAAGAACCTTTGTGAGTTTGAACCTGGCTAATTCCCCTTTTTCATGTCATCCCCTCTTCCTCCCATCGTTCCATAAAACCCATCAAAAGAAAATATCAAAGCACTTGTGGCCTTTAAGTTGAAAATGAATAATGTATCAACACAGCCAAGGAAAACACTTCGAGACGCCAGATGACAGGAAGAGTGGACTGGGAAAAGAGTGAGACTTGGGGGATGGAGGGGTGAAAGAGAGAAAGAGAGAGAGAGGAGTTAATGAAGTAATCTTTGCCACTAAAGAGCCACTTGTGCCTTTCTTCTTTCAAGTCCTTGTGAAGGAAATCACTTCAAAAGACCTAACCCCTGGCATCAGGGAGAGAGAGAGAGAGAGAGAGAGAGAGAGAGAGAGAGAGAGAGAGAGACATTTGAGTTGATCCAGAGGACCACGTAATTCCTTCATTAAAGTCAAAGTTGGAAATCACCATTTCAATCACTGTTTCAAGGTGATCACACAACCAGTGGTCCTACTGCTGGATTTCTATTGTGCCAGGTAGGCCCAATCCTAATCCTAGTCCTCCCTAAGGCAAGGCCTAAGCCCTGAACCCTCAGGGATTTAACTGACTGGTAAGTGTTTGAGTGCGAGAGGCTGCAAGGGCTCCAAATTGTATGAATAGGAATGGGACAGCACTTTGCGACATATCACGTTACCTTGACGACACCAAAAAAAAATTTATGTATGATTGTGGGTTTTGGGACTTTTTATTTGACGTTTTTTACTTTCTTCACCCAGGCTCTCGCCTTACAGAGTGGACGAGAGGTAGTTGTCAAATAATCAATTGACTCGTTTTGTCAAAACAGCATCATCAAGCAAAAATTTAAATAAATGGTTGATGAATAAACATTTGTCCTTACATTTGTTTACCGTTTTTTTTACCGCTTCCCCTGGTAACCCCGTATTTATCGACACAACGCTATGAACTGTGGGTAATTCCCTCAGGCAAAGTCTGCATCGATGCGGACTTGACGATTTGACATTGGGACAGCCCTAAACCCTCGCGCCTCAAAGTCTGTGAGTCCGTGAGTCCGTGAGGGGGGCCATTAGGATTGGGTCGTAGTTTCCATTCTAGCGGGGTCTAATCAGGGGTTGATTAAGACACCTGGGATGCCAGGTGAATGCAATGAACTTCCTGGTAGGAGAGGAAACCAGCAGCAGTCTGGAGCCCGAGGCCCGGAGTGGAGGAACTCTGGAATAGACCAACTGTTGTGCTCTGCTACTCCAAACTGAGATTTCACCTATTTCTGATGATTAATATTTTATTGTACATATTTCAAAGTTACCTGGATGAAAATGAACATACAATATATTGCTGCTGTATAATTTTGAGTTGATTTATTTGTTTTAAATGCTTGATTTTTATTTGTTGGTTATAATTTTCTCGCAAATGCTTTGGCAACCTCGTTCTCTTTTGTCCTGCCAGCAAAAACGTATTTGAATTTGAAAGTGAAGGAGTGAGATGGAGAGAAAGAAGAGAGAGAGAGAGAGAGAGAGAGAGAGAGAGAGAGAGAGACAGACAAAGAGAGATGGCTCATTTCCCCTCCCTTCAGCATCCATCAGAGAGAGCTGACAGTCCCTGCTGGGACCATATCCATCACCTGACACACACAAGGACTCACACATGTACTGTATATGTACACACACGTATATGTACACACATATATAGAGAATCTATACAGCATCACACAAAGAGCACACAGTGATGGCAAGGGGAATTTTATCTAATAGCTCAAGGGCAGCGGACAGTGGTGTGTGTGTGTGTGTGTGTGTGTGTGTGTGTGTGTGTGTGTGTGTGTGTGTGTGTGTGTGGAGACCAGACTTGGCAGAAACTGAAATTATTTTGCTTGGCTCTGTACTGTACAATTATCTTCACATCACGGACACACACACACACACAAAAGAACACAAAGACATAAGTTGAAATGGGTCTTGCACTATACCACACACACACACACACACACACACACACCAATCTGATGAAATGCCTCAGTAAGGGGAAACGTGCATCCAAGAAATCCCTTCTTATTTCTCAGCTCTGTGGATAGTTGCCAATTAAAATAACAATCCTCCTATCTGACCATTAATAAGGGACAGAGAAACACGATCTCATGTGATGCAGACAGAAAAACTGTTGTGTTTAACAAGGTACAATCTAGTAAGAGCTGCTGCGCCGACAGAAAAGTCAAAATAAATAAGATACTCACACGAGTATACAATACACGTGCACACACACACACACACACACACACACAATTACTATTAACCATTAACTAGAAGATTTTTTTTCTTTCAATGGTTGTTGTGCTCCAATAGGAACACAGAACACAGACATTCTAGAACTCAGTGTCCTGTTGGATTCTAAGTGTTCCATATGGGAATTCATTCATCCTGATAACACCTGAAATCCTGAGAAAATCTAATAAATTATCTTCCACTAACTCACTATCTTTCTTTTCCTTCTTTTTCCTTTCTCTTGCTCTTTCTAGCTTGGAAATATCTTTTTAACTCACGACTCCTCAAAGGATTTTACAATTCTTATTCCCCCCCCCAAAAAAAAAACACCACCCACCCTTCCTCCAAATTGCATCTCTTTCTCTTCTCTCTCTCGCCCCCTGAAGACGTTGTGAGAAGTGAGTAACATCATGCATGTTTGGTACTTTGATTAAACCAAAAAAAAATTTGGGCTACACTCCTCCCCAAGCTTCTGAAACTTATCTGCTCTGATTTCAATGAGCGAGCGAGCGAGAGAGAGAGATCAAGATCCTCTGGGTACTGGGTTCCCCCTCTCCAAATTTCTAAATTTAAACTAAAATCCTAATCACTCTGCCATCCTCTCTCCCACAGGCTTAAAATCCAACCACATACACACCAATCTTACGCCTGCAAACCCCCTCCTGCCTGCTGTTTCATGTCCCATTTCCATCCCCAAAAGCTTCTCTCTCACTCTCTGATTCTTCTTGTCTCCATCGCCAGTGGAGGAATGTGCCAAAGTATATAGGCAGTTATGTTTGATCTTTATTCCACATAGCCAAGCTCTATTTTTGGGGCTGCTTTTGCTGCTGCTGTGCGAGACACAGAGATGAGCTGTTACTCATCAAAGAGGGCGAGTGTGTGTGTGTGTGTGTGTGTGTGTGTGTGGTAGGGAGAGGGGGGGGGGGGGGGGGGGAGTTGTGCAGAAAGACAGAGATGCACACTGAGTTATTGAGACAGAGAGAGAGCGAGATGAAGGGGTTTTACATAATTCCCCACAAGTGGAAAAGAAGGAAGGGTACTGCAGCAGAGGAGGGGGGAAAAAAAAGCTAAAGGAAGCAAGAGATTCAAGACTCAGAGACACGAGTGCGGAGAAAGAGGCAAACGTCACCAGAAATGAGAATAGCAAGTTCAGTCAGGAAACTGTACATCAATCACAGCCTCTTCTTTAAACCGGTAAAACTTA
>JAXDDW010000008.1:2395000-2397500 GCA_034670385.1 Hoplostethus mediterraneus
ACATTACACTGTCTCTCCAGAATGCTATTTTTCATCTATAATTATCGCCGCTCTCAGTCGCCCACCACAACGAATAGATCTGTGGGAGAAATCCATCAATTTGAAAAGCAATTACAGTCACTGCACTCTGCACCGTGCATACGGGCGGATGTTTGCGTGTGTTTAAATAACCCTTTTTTGTTTTCGCCACAGCCAGTTTTTTCGAAAATGGCCTCAGCGTTCAGGTCTACTCGGAAAAAACACTCACTTAATCCCAACAGAAAAGGGCAAGGGGAGCGAGAGAGAGAGTGAATCATGACGGGATAAAAGGAGAAGTGTAAAATCTAAGTATGGAAAAAGAGAAAGAGAGAACATTCCTTCCCATCGTACAAAAACAAGAGTAAATACAGGTATTATCTGACTGTTATCTGCTCCCATAATCACCGCCTTGTCTCAGGGTTTCAAAGGCAGCAGGGTTATAGGCAGCTGACTGCAGGGCAACCAGGCCTTGAAGGTTAACATTTTCCCACATCAGTCATTCCTATTCTACGTTGGATCCCAGTCAGTCTTAATCCTGCGGGATGCGACGTCCCTTACTGAGCACATACAGATAAATATGACCAAGATGTATGCTCCTGTCAACACATGCTGTATCATGTTCCAACACATCCTTCTGAATTGTGTATAGACAATTGAGAACAAGTGTCATTAAAGTTACATAAAGGCGCCTCGTCTCTGCGTGACAGAGGGAATAATGGGACACAGCCCATGGGAGATGATGGAAATAGGACTTACACCAGCAGTCGAGACAGATAGCCAGTGGGACAAACTGTAGGACGCAGGCACACACACACACACAAGCATGCACATCTCGCCACCCTGCATGTGTGCGCCTGCATCAGTGCTTCACGGTGTGACTGGCGGGAAAAGGCAAGGTAAGGAATTTGAAAAGGCCGATAGTAAAATGTCTACGCTCAAACTACAAACGTGGCAGGAATGGGAAACAATGCGGAGCAAGAAATGAGGGAGACATAAACAACAAATGGAAAAAAGAAAAAGGAAAAAATCACTCGGGGGTAGCAAAACGCTGACCTTCAAAACCAAGTAACATGGCTGTGTAACAATGCACCTTCTGCCATAATGCATCGGTTGTGTTTATGCTTCATCTTTCCCCCCAGATAGATTCAACTGACTTAGCAGAACTGTCACAGAGAGATTGTCCCATAGCCTGGGAGTTTTCTGAATATAGCAACTCGAGCAATATGCCCCCTACATCTTAGTTTCTTAACCTATGGGTCGGGACCCCATTAAAAGCCATGGGCCTATTTGTGATGGGTCCCTACATGACAGGAGCAGAGATGGGCAGCATTTCAATTAAATGTATTTGAAATGTGTTTTTAATTACTTTTGAGTATTTTGTCAATTTTATTTGACTAGAAAAAAAAGAAAATTTATATCAAGATACTTTTGGGAGCAGTGTTTGTATTTCAATATATGCATATATAGCCTATATATATATATATATATATATATTTTATTTTTTTTAATCAATTAAAGCACTTTCAAATTCAGATTTCCTATAGGTCTACTACTTCTGCTATATATGGATGGCTACATCATCAAGCCATTGACCCACTCATTTGTCATATGACCTCCCTTGATTGCTCACACATTTACATTACATTAGCCCCCGCCCTGATCCCCCTCATCCACAGATCTGCACTAAACCTATTGCACCTGCACTAAAGGTCTTGAAAAGCCTGTCTACCAAAGGTAAAAAACTATGCTAATATTACCAGATAAATATTGCACGCTAAAGATAGAGGTGTGATCTGGCCTTTGTCAAGTTAGCTACATTGTCTGTTAAGGGAGAAACAATAACATGTTGTTCAAAAGCCAGAATTTACAGATTCTACAATGTTCTGTATTTTTCTAGACACCTGTAATTTGTCATTTATTTTCATACATTTTATTAACAAGTATTTGTATTTATAACAAGATACATTTTAATGTATTTTTGCCTGTCTCTGGACAAGAGTAGCATTGTGTTTGATGAGACTTGGTACCATGGAAAGAAATTCATTTCTTTACTTGGTGACCCTGTTGAAAAACAAAACCTTGATACCTCTTGATACTTGGGGTGTAAAAACTACACCAATGACACAGTAAAACATGAGGTTAGTTACTGAAATCCATTTGCAACACAATAAATGGTGGAAACTAGAAATTAATGAGAGCTGATACATTGTGAAATGATGTCTTTTGTTTTACTGCTCGAATCAGAAGACTTTTAATGGAGAAAATCCAAATGCTGTCTAGTCGCTAGCATCAAAGCTACTTCTTGTGATGAATAGGCAATTTGAATCATTGTTGACGTTCAAGGATTAGCAGCTGGGATAAAACCATTGTAGATAACACAATCAGCTCATGAGGAACAATCATGTATCATGAGCTGATCCTACTGGTCATAACTGACAACAAAGCTAACCATTGCCTCAAAATATTGCCTGTGTATCACAGC
>JAXDDW010000008.1:2402500-2430000 GCA_034670385.1 Hoplostethus mediterraneus
CATGACGGACTCAAACTGACAGCTCAAACTGCCTCCGACTGCTGGAGCTGCAGCGGTTCGTTAAGACGTTCATTAAGACGTCCTAATCGGCATGCGGCGTTCACCTCCGGGGCCCCGCATGCCGCGCAGTCTGCAGGCTGGAAAACGTGGGAGATAGACGCACTGCGCTGCACTGCAGAGCTGACTTTAAATGTAAGTAGGGCAGAAGCGTGTCTCTCTGTGTGTGTGTGTTTGTGTGTGTTTGTGTGTGTTTGTGTGTCCAAAAGGACTAGAGAGAGATAGAAAAAGACAGGGAGAGAAAAAAAAAAAAGGAATGAAGGAGAATGAAAACAAAGACAGAGAGGAAGAGCAAGGCAGCCAAGGAATGTTCTGCCAAGTCTCCACATTACCACATGGCTGACACATGTCCTCTAGGATGAAGAGGATGAAACACACAGACCAAAACACACACACACACACACACACACACAAGTGGTCAATCAACGAGGAGGACACACAAAGACCTTGATCTCATCATGTCACTATACGACCCACATACTGTGCAGTGATGTGGTAGAAACTGGTGCCTCCTATCACATGTGAATGGGAATCAGACCTTCAAAAGCGGAACAAATTGTGAAAGAGCTAAATGATACAACGCAGGCAATGCGTGCCATGACCTAGAACTCCACTGATCCTTTAACTCATACTGATATAAAAAGTAAAGAAGGGGAACCGCTGGGGTTTTTTTTATTATTGAAAGATCAAAAAGAGAAGTCAGATCTAGAGAACGATGGGAACAAAGCCTTGCGGCTAAGAGGAAACAGACTGTGGAAAAGTCACTGCGAGCCAGGAGGTGAAGACAGACAGAAAGAGAGGTTCACTCGCACAACATGAAGAAAGAGAATTTCATTCACCCCTTCAGCTGCATATCGAGATATGAAGACATCTCCAGCACAGCGGTCTCTCCTGTCTCTTTCTCCCTGTGTCCCCCCGCTCTTCCCTTCCCTCCTCCTCTCCACTGCACAGTATGTACTTACTGTAGAGTACACACACACACACACACACTCCATGCCCAGTGCATCCGGTCCATTAAAGTCTAAACAAAGAGCTAACAGGCGAACCTAAATATAAATCCACAAATGAGGCAATTTAGCCTGGCCAGCTTGTTAGGCCAATGCTGCAAGCCATCGATCCCCAGCCCTTGAGCCCATCACACAGCCACAAACACAACTGATCACAGGCTGCCAGTGACCCCACCCCCCAGCGCACGCACACACACACACACACACACACACACACACATACACTCTCCAAAGCCTAAGCTAGCAATTACTGATTAGTGTTTCTTTCTTCTGCTGTCCACTCTCTCTTTCTCTCTCTGTCTCTGTTTGATGTCCCAGTCATTATCCAGTCCAGCAGCATTTCATCACGCGCCTGATCATCACATCGATCAAACACTACTCAACACACTCCTCATGAACGTACGCACACATACGCGCACAGAACCCGCCTTTGAAGACAAAGAGGCACTCAAAATGCCTGACTGGTGCTCAATTAAAAAGTCTGATTGCTATCGACCACCGCCATTTGATGAGTGTGTGGGCGAGTGTGTGTGTGTGTGTGTGTGTGTGTGTATGTGTGTGTGTGTGTGATACGCGCGCATGGGGAGCAGGCCTGCCTGAATGAAATGAGCTGCTATCTGCTACAATATCACATTATGAAGCTGCGAGCGTGCTTGCTCAGTGCACATTTGTAGATGAGACAAGTACAACAGGTCACGCTGCCTGACAAGTGATCTGCCGGGAATGATGGGGAGATCATACACGTCCATCTAATCACCTGCAGCGGGCTGGAATACCACCGTGTATTTACTGCTGTAGGTCAAGGGCAACTCAGCTGTAGGTGGTGGTGGTGGTGGTGGTGGTGGTGGTGGTGGCGGGAGGGCTTTGAGGAAAGGTGGAACTGAGATACGACGAGACAGAATAGGCTGACATTATGTTAGAGAGTACAATACAAAAGGCCACACACAGCTGTATGGACTGGTGTGTGTATGAGAGAGAGAGAGAGAGAGAGAGAGAGAGAAGGTAGTGGTAGAGCGTGGTGGGCGGTGGTGACGCGGCAGTTCTGCCTGTGTGGCCTGACTTCATTACAGGGTCAACTACACACACACACACACACACACACACACACACTGAATCACGTACACACACACCACTCCCATTGTGTATAACAGGTTATGTATAGCTCACAGTGGTGGGGGGGGGGGGGGAAACATACACACTATGCAGGTGTGAGTCCAAGATGATGGATTTGGGGCACGGTGCTATTCAAGGGGCGACCGCGTTCACGCTGCAGTCCTCCTCGGTGGTTGTTTGAAGGTAACTCCTCGTGTCTCTCAAGCAACTTGTGCAACAGTGATTCTCCACTGAAAAGGCATTGTTAATATATTTGTGCTACTTGCCCAAACCGTTTCAATCAATGCCTCTGGGTAGAATGATCAAGGGACGTCTAGTCTTCTGGCTTCCATCTAATTGCTTCCCTCAGTTACATCAAAGGGGAACACAGCGAGCAGCGAGAGATAAAACACGCTGGCTGGTTCATCACGGCTCGGCGGCGCGCTGCATACCATTAGCCCATTAGCTCTCCAGTGAACTCTGATTACCTTAGCCTCCTAGCTCCTCCCCGTTTCTCCTATACCTGCAGGTAGATAGTGATTAGCGTCCTCATCAGGGATTCATTAGCCTACGGTGATAATTAATGTTGTATGGAGTTAGTGAACAGCTCCCCTAAGGGAGGGGTAAGGCATCAGGTTGGGAAATGTAGGAGGGCATTCACAATCACAAGGTGTCAGATAAGGTTTCGCAGTGACTGCTGCTATGAGCCCTGTTAGGAG
The DNA here is from genome assembly GCA_034670385.1 of Hoplostethus mediterraneus. Classification (NCBI taxonomy): domain Eukaryota; kingdom Metazoa; phylum Chordata; class Actinopteri; order Trachichthyiformes; family Trachichthyidae; genus Hoplostethus; species Hoplostethus mediterraneus. Next base: position 2,405,376 of record JAXDDW010000008.1, read on the forward strand.
TATTAGGTATCGCACCTGATTTAATCACAGCACGGCTGCTGAAAGGGAACTGGCTGTGCGTTCGGGACAACAGGTGGGCAAGGAAAAGAGGTGGAGGAGAATAGGAGAGGAAGAGGTGAGGGATAGAAAAAGAAAGGACGAAAGGAGTTGGAGGAATAGAGGGAAAGATAAGTGGGAGGGGAGGAGTAAAGGGGAAACCAGGAGATAGTTAGAGAGTGTGGAAGAGGAGGATGGCAGCAGGGGTGGGAAGAAGAGGTGAACAAAGATGTGAGGAAGATACTGCATGTCATTCTCTGAGCATCCATGATGAATTCCATCAAAGCAGACGCCTCAAAGGGAATTCACAACTTCACTTAATTCATTCTCACGTCACCTCAACCCACACCATCACCACCACCAACCCCTGGCAGATGAGCACTAAGTATAACAGTGTTCAGTGTTAAACAAGATGTCTATAATACCCCAGAGGTATTAGAACCAAGCTGGGTACACTTCATGGAATCTCAAATGTGAAGAATGTTATGCACAGGGGTTGTATCTGTAATCACTGGACAATATTTCATGACCCCGGGACCAGGCGTAACCACTAAAACAGTTTCTCACAGGGGTGGCAGGGTGAAAGGTACCAGGTTGGATCCCCACTATAGCCAATACATGTCCATCAACAGCCATGAGTCCTGTTGAAGTGTCCTTAAGCACTATTGGAGCCCAAAGCTGCTCTGGATAAGGTGCTCTGTTAGCTAAATCCCTAAAATGGGAAAATGCATCAAAATGCATTCATCAAGGAGGCATTGATGTCAGTGGAAAAAGTAGTTAAGTTTTTCCCAATTCCCGAAGTGACTTGATTGTGATGTGGTTTTGCAGGAAACTGAAGGACCAGCAGTGGGGAATTTTTGAGAAAACCTCTCTTTCTATTTTTAGAATAATAAGTCATCTGTCAGCTGGGATGATTCAGCCTCTACAACCGCTACATCACAGGATTCAGGCCTCTGCTCTAGCTTACTATTAGATATGTCCACGCTTAAAGCTGGGCAATAAAATGACCTTGATAATAATTGAATTATTGAATTATTTTCAGCATCTGTTTTTTTCAATCTACACAGACACTTGCAATATAAACAACCAATCACATGGCAGAAATGGGTTTAGGGATGCAGCCACAGCCAATCAGGCATACACAACCACTCAGAGTTGCACAACACGACAGAGTGACCACGCTTGTTGAGCTACTGGAGAAGATAATTCAATAAAAAGTATTGTTACTAATAACAAATGTACTCATTTACAGTAAATGCTGTAGTTGGAATTACTTTCCAACTCTCACAATCCCAATCAGAGGTTCACCCACGTAGCCGATTGGGTTTTGATTGGTAGGAAGTAGCCGAGACTTCCCTTTGCCTGGTAAACCAGGCTCTGTATGTTCTTAGCTTGTGGACTTTAAGCAATAGTGATGTACTGGAAAATTAATCGATTCATCCTATCCTCAGAAAAATAATTCCATATACCCTCGGGAACGTTCTCACCAAGCTGTGTACTGAATGAAAACAGAACAGGGCGTGCCTGCTTGTCAGCAGCCAATCAACTATTCAGGACAAATACAGCCTTGTGTGGCTGCAAGATGCTAGGGGATGGTGAGAGGAATCGAGGGAGGCAGCACTGGCCTAGCTAGCACACATGGTATGACTAGGAGTCTTGTACAGTAGCAGCATAGTTAAGAGGGAGAGAGGGACAGATGGCAAGGAGGAGAGAGGTATACACCAGAGTCTAGAACAGTGTACGTTAATTATATAAGACGGACATAACCCACTCCCATAAAAGAGACGGGCAGGCCAGACAATTAGAGAGAGCAGAGAGCTGGCATAGCATGTAACTGAAGAGAACATTGCTGTCTGTCTGACCTATTTAGCAAATGAAGAGCCATAAACACAGTGGACCTCAACTAACGTCGCAATATAGCCCGTACCAGACACCCAGGGCTAAAACAGAGCTAACCACCCCGACCCTGTAAAAACACTAATCAAAGCCTGCAGGGTTGAGAATAGCTTTTAAGTGGGGCTTTTTGTTTTGCAATGCTTTTTAAAGTTTGGGCCGCGTTACCCAAGTCCCTCTCGTCTTCGTTACGGTTGGTGGTGCTTCTGGGTCCTAAATAAATCATCCAAAAAAAAAAAGTCCAGCAGCCTGCAAATGCTCTGAGCCGACACACACACACCATCTTCCAATAGCAAACTATAGCGTCACTATATGATCAACTAAAATTACTGGATTCCGAGTAAGAGAGAAATATTGCAAGACATTACAACACCAGTGGAATCTTAAGGCAATGCTGTCTAGGTACTGTAGGGAAGTGCTGGGTGCAGCCTGGTATGAAGGCTTTTATTTGCTCACACTTTACCCAACACAAGTCATACATCTTGGACCATAACAACTTATCTTTAGCAGAGGCTTTGGCATTAAAGGCCAAATTTGCGCCTGGGTCTCCCACAACATAAACAAAACTGAACTTTCATTTCAAGGATGCAATGAGAAGCACCAGAGAAATGTCATCTAACATAAAATGGGGTGAGGAAAAAAAGCAAGTGTGTGTTAGTCCCTGTAGTAGATGCCAGGCTATTCGGGGTGGCACTCACCTGAGGCAGCGGCCGCCCCGGGGGTCTGTGACCCCCCAGGGGTCGGGGGTACGGGCCTGGGCCAGGGCTTGGCCGCGGGGGGGCCCACTCTCACCGCCCCAGCATACTCCACAAAGGTTCCTGGAAAGTCTCCCTTCTCCTTGGTCCTCTCGTTGGTGCCGTGGAGCCAGCCTTTGGGGGTTCGCTCATCCCCGTCCTGGTAGTCCAATCCTGCTGTGGCCATCAGGGAGGCCTTGGGCACAGTGAGCAGGTCGCCTGGCTGGAGGCTGATATCATCACCCCGCTCACGCTTGTACTCAAACAGTGCCCGGTACTGGAAACTGTCAGATGCCATGGTAACAGGAGCTCATAAGGGGGGTCCAAAGCCGAGACACTGACAACGCCTGAGATTTGCCGTGACTCAGTTAATAAAAAAAACAAAACTAAATTGGATAAAAATTCCTGAGGTGAAACTGGAACTCCACACCTAAACCTGTGAAACCTCTGATGCTGCCTGAGATTTGCTGTGTCGCACTGACTTGGATGACACAGTGGAAATGAACAAATAAAAATCTGATCCCTGAGGTGGAATTCCACACTTTTAATTCTATGGACCTCTTAAAACCAAGTCCAACGTTTTAATCCAAGAGGATTAAAAACTGTTGAGACAGAATTTAATTCCTCCAGCTACAAAGAAAGGTAACTAAATGTAGGTTATTAAAATAAACGCCAGTCGGAAGGTCTGTGTCCTTAGTTTGGTCACACGTCTAGCTCTCTAACAATCCACAGTGAGAGTCCGCCAGTTGGTCACAGTTCTCCAGTCAGAGGCCTGTGTGCTTTTGTGATCCACATGGACAGCAGTGAGGCAGACAGACTAGCCACCACACTGTGCCCGTAATGGGGAGAGAAACAGAGGGGGGGCTGAAAAACAACGGTGGCACAGTTCTCTAGGACGGGGTGACCTACAGATTACGGCCCAAGGTTCTGCAGGTTCTTCTGTGGATGCCAATGGCAATGAGAAAGGGTATTGTTTCTGTTCTCTGTGGTTTCTGTCAAGTGTGACACCCCCCCGCACACACACACACACACACACACACGGACAGATGCGCCACACACACACACCTGAGGAAATCCACTGCAGTGCAGAATTTGGCTTCTTATTCAGCGCGCCCCTGTGTGCATTCCTCTGTATGCAATCCTGCTGCCACAGCTCCTGTGTCTTTTCTTCTCTGCGCAGCCTCCTCTCACACGCCCCGACGCAGACAGACACACCTGCAAACTTCAATAAAGTTGCAATGTTATTACCACTCTTAATATCACAAATTCTTATGTCTTGTTATTAGCACCAAAAGCTTGACTTATTGATACAGCTTCTTTTTTTTTCCTGCATACCAGGCATGACTTTAGGCCAGCATGGTCACTACAGCATGACTATTGTTTCATTAAAATCAGCACAAATAAATCATAAATCATGAAAATGCAGGGTGTACAAATATACCAGTGAGTGAAGATTTACCAACGCCCTGCTCTATAGTCTGAAAGCACAGCGAGAGAGAGACCTATCAATTACAACAAACGTGACTAGGCGAATAAAAAACTTAAGAGCCCAGACAGCATGCCCGAGAAGTCGTCCTGCGCCAGTCTAGTCACTGTCTACTAGGCAAAAACACGGAGCAAACTCACCGTTCGCACTGCCCTGACGAGCTCCTGTCTTCCGCCGACACCTCGGGATGCAAAGTGCCCACTAATACGCGCTACATGCGTCCCCGAGACCGAGCCCAGACATCCATGAAGCCCATCAAGATAGATGCGTGGCTGGTCCACCAGACGGGCAGCCTGCTGAACGCTGTAGTAAGCGGCAGTGCTGATGTCAGTAAACCCCACCTCCAGCGTCTGCAAATTACACCAGCGGAGACGGGACCGGCGCACCACTGCTGCAGTAGCCCCAAACACTGCATGACCTGGTTATGATAGAAAGCCGACTCATTGTCTACTGCGTTTGGCATTCGACTGCTAATTTACCCCTGTGCGTTGCAGTGGCTTCCTATTATGTTTCAGATGAACATGAATTACTGGGCTATTGGAGACGAAGAGGCTGCGGAATGGTGATGAATTATGTAACAACCCTCTGACCTGAAATCGAGCCGCATCTGCCGGCTGAAATATCCATCTCACACGCGTTGCATTGTAGTAAAGGGATCGGGGGTATCGGCAGGACGCTGTAACCTTAATTTCAACCTGCAGGATTGTCTAATCACCGCACCAGCCAGCGGCAGACTGCTGCGTCATGTGCGCACAGGCTGAGCGCGTCTGGGAATACAGAGCGTGACGTTTCTGTCTCGTCGCGTGCAAGGCCTTTATACAAGTGTATTTTAAAAGGCGGGGGATAATTAATAGAGATAACAGAAGAATAGGTATGATGTAAAAGAGTCAATGAAGAATATTTCTATATGACATCAAGTATGTTAACAGATCTATGTTTCAAAATATACTCGAACTGGCTAAAAATGTATTTGACCATGTAAGTGATATTCATTCAATAAATGTATTGTGGATATACTTGTAGATGTAGTCAACAGTGCAGTGGTAGAAAAGATATTCCCAGTGTTCAAAATCTACTTCGAATGAATGTCATCAATATGTACAAAACATTTTCTGGCCAATTTTCATATATTTTGAAACATATGAGGGGGTTGATAAGGATATGGATACAAATTAGGATGCTATTTTCAACTGATACATTTTAAGCCAGATATACGAGATTGAACCTTTGTGATGTTATTATGAATTTATACATCCCTAGAATAAAACAACACAGCTCATAACAAACATACTATATACCCTATATAACAAAAATACCCTGAAGCCATCCATGAAAAAAACAAAGCCAAAACCTCTGAGGATTAATCCAAGGTTGTCTGAGACCCAATTAGGCTTGCTGATATTTCTTTATACAGAAATGGATGGTAGTAATGTTAACTAGTAACCACAGTTGTGAGATATAATGTAAAGCAAAACATTTCCTGTGAGGTGTAGTGGAGTAAAATTATTAAGTTGCGAAATGGAGATACTCAAAACTGTACTCAAGTGCAGTACTTGAGTTAAAGTAGATTTATTACTGTAGTTATATTATACCGAAGGTTGTGAGCAGCACCCCTTTAGGAGGGGATTAATATCCTCCATTTTCATCATCCCTTACAGTGGGTGCAGTTAAGGTAGGTTACCAGCGACATTATCATTTTATGGAGTGGTTAAATTTTGCAACATCAAAAGGTTATGTAGGACTATTAGGACCAGGCTATGATGGGTTAGGTATTACTACCATGCTGGGGAAAGGGCAGCTGCTAGAAGCTAAAGTGAAGGGCTGGTTGCATCAGTTCATCACCTAAGGGATCTTTCTGCTGCCAACTAATGACCAAACACTGTGTTGAATGAAAGAGCTTCTCTTAAGTGTCCCTGTTTCCTCAGTCTCATAGTTGTGAAAGTGATTTTGTATGGCTAGCATGTTGCAGTTTCACAGTGTAAAATGTTTAAAGGGTAATTCCGGGATTTTTCAACCTGGCCTCTATGTCCACAAAATCGCTTTTCATACCTTTAAGTAGATCCCAAAAGTTTCTGAGTTTCTCTGGTCCATCAGTTCAACCGGCAGTCACGTAAGGCGGCTCTATGGCGGCAACGTAATCCGTAAAGGCATCTACTCGGCCGGTCAAAATACGTCCACTAAAAGTGCTTGTTTTTGTCACGGACGGACTCAGATTGTTATTCATGTTATTATCCAAATGTCTGATATGTCAATTACGGTTGATACGTGAGTCGGAGAGACGAGTTTTGAGTTTACGTAGAGGAACTGCTAGAACTTGCAGCAGCTGGTTCACCCTCTCGCTTCCATAAACTATCTTTGTATCCTTTTCACCGTCGTTTTCCGAGCTGTTTCTGTAGCGACCCTTTCCATAATGTTGTCAGACATTTGGATAATAGCACGTATAACAATCTGAGCCCGTCCATGACAAAAACAAGCACTTTTAGTGGACGTACTTTGACCGGCCGAATATGCCTTTACGGATTACGTTGCCGCCATAGAGCCGCCGTTACGCGACTGCCGGTTGAGCCGATGGACCGGAGAAACTCTGAAACTTTTGGGATCTACTTAAAGGTATGAAAAGCGATTTTGTGGACATAGAGGCCAGGTTGAAAAATCCCGGAATTACCCTTTAATAAGGAAGCTATCTGTATTCAAGATTAAACATGATTAAAATACAGATTGTACCATAATCAGCACAATGAAACGGCATTTAATCCACATCGGACAGATTCTGATCTGGAAGGTCAATGGGACCATGAAATGAAGGGCAAAGGTAGAAAAGGGAAATTAAATATGAAGAGAGGCGAGTTTTACTTAAACAATTATATACCAACACAGTCCACCCCTCACATAGCAAGGTTTAGCCTCTGTCATTCGTCTCTCTCAGATGCTTAGTAATGGCATTTAGGCTGACAAGTCACTATATATGCAAATGAAAAGTGACAGAAATCAATAAGCAGCGCTGAGAGATCGAGGAGCTATAATCAAGATAGTACAGGCGTTTAGTCATGCTTGTGTCTCAGTGTCAGGCGGGGATGATTGTCTAATTTATGCTCCCATAGTCTCATGTTCTCCTTCATCTTATCTTCCACGCAGGCGAGTCAGAAGACGACAATCTTGAAGACGGGAAAGTGTGACTTCCCAGAGGAAATAGAGGTCGGGTTGGCCCAGATTAAATGTGTCAACTAGCAGAGGCAGCATCTTCCTGCATTGTGACTGTGTGTATACGCATACTTGCACTCACACACACACACACACACGCAACACAATGGCGTCTGTCTTTCTGAGTGTGCACACACACACTGGACTATTATGTGGGAAGCATGTGCATGAGAGCATCTGTGAGTGTTTGCTCATAAGTCAGGAGGACATAGCGCAGGCAGATCGGTGTCTGTTCCCACTCGTGACGGTTTGATTGTTTCATATAGTGCATGCGCTGTGTGTGTGTGTGTGTGTGTGTGTGTGTGTGTGTATGTGAGGCACAGGTTTTGCCTCTGTCAACACCAGAGCTGTTCGAATGTCGTTTTTATGGGTATTTATGGGTATTAATATGTGTGTGTGTTCACTGTGATAATACCTGGATGATTACTTATCTCTTTCTATTTGCCTCCATCCCCTGCTCCCATGTCTCCTGCTCACCCCACAAAATCTCTCCACTGTCTCTTGAAATTCTCCCCAAACTCTTTTCTTCCTCTATTCAAATGTATTCCCTTTACTTTCCCACATTTTTCCCTTTAAAATCTGAAACTACTTTCTAGGGGTGAACACTAGGGGTATTCACATAACACCCCTAGTGTTATGTGAACACCCTTCCTCGCTCCCTCTCTCTCGGTCTTGACTCCTCCTCTAAATGAAGCTGTGCTGGCACCATGACAACAGTGGTTTGGGGACCTGAACGGCGTCAGCTACACATTATAGTGTAGTGCAGGGGTTAGGGTCAGGTTTTACACATGGCTGCACCTCACAGCAGGATCATCATGTCTGTGGAGCCCAGCCCCATGTCTACCATTTCCCAGATTCCCTGAGTTAGCAAAAACTGAGCAGATGTCTATTGGTGTCTATTGCCTGTCAAACTTCAAAGATTTTTTTCAGATGGTCTCATATTGGAGAAATAGATCAGATTAATGTTTTATTTCATCGCACAGACTGTTAGCGTAGTGCTAACCAGACCTGAGGTCTCGCTGCTAGACTACCGCTAACGGTTTGCAGCTGTAAGCCAGACTAGCGCAGTGTGAAGGGAAGGGAGTAATGACTCTCTGCTGGCCTCTGCCACAGTGAGTCACAGCATCATCCTCCCTGTCAGCCCTCAAATAGAGCTACATGAACCGCTATAACCCTCAACCCTTCCCTCTCTCCTTCCATCTATCCATCTCTTTCCCTTTAATCGCCGTCATCTTGGTTTGTCTCCCTCACTCTCAATCCTTCTTTCCCTTCCTTTACCCTGCCGCCTCTCAAAGTCGCTCTCTCTCCACTAACTAACCCTCTATCCCTTCACCTGTCGATCCCCAGAGGTCGACACCCTCGCAGAGCCTCACTCTATATATCCAGATGTAATGAGGAACACATGTGTTTGCTAGCCCCTGGTTGCGCCTCGCGGTAATTAACTCGGTCAGAACCAAAGCACATTTGCGGCTGCATCACACCATCGTCGCCATGGTAACCTGACAGGGTCACAGTTCGCTCAGACAGCCTTGCCGCGCGTTTGTGTGTGTGTGTGTGTGTGTGTGTGTGTGTATATGTGTGGTGTGTCACAATTGTTCAAGTGGCCTTTGCCACCCGGCTCTATCCCTCAGCCGAGGCTGTCTGCGTGTGGGAGTGTGTGGTTGTCAGTCTGCATGAGTGTATGCCGTGACCTCCCAATGCCATGCACTTGCCGCTATAATGAGATGCCTTTGCAGACGCATCAATGCCCTGCGGTTTGCTGCGCACACACACACACACACACACACACACACAAACACACACACACATACAGACACACCTCATTTATATAACCCTTCTCCATACTGTCTATTAGGATGTGCTCCAGTGAACAGCAGGGGTCAAGAGCTCATTGGTGGCCCAGGAGCGTTACTCCATCATGAGCTTGCTCGGCACGTCGCTCCCCTGCTACGCCTGGAGAACCAGCCAGATAAGGCCTCGCTATGTTGTCAATTCAATTACGCCCCGTATTACTTCAGGGAACATTTGTTTTGCTTATCACAAGCAAACACGTGTTCCTGAATTTGCAGCGAGAGGAGAGGAACGGGAGAATATATACTGTATATACATATATATAGAAATACCTGGTTTGGGGACAAACCCCAGGGCAACTTTGGTCACAATTTGAGGGGCAGGAGGAAAGAGGATAACGGTGTTGGAGTACCGGTGGAGTTGCTTGCTAAAGGCTATGAATACATTTCAGGCCAGAATGCCCACCTATAGCACACGTTTATCTGCCGTACCCTTACACACACACACACACACACACACACACACACACACACACACACACACACACACATTAAACACTCCAACACACACATAATTAAGATTACAGCAAATGTCCTTTTGATCTCATGGATCTCTCGGTAGCCCCATGAACATTTGTTAAGCTTGAGTACTTCAAGCGTTTTCTATCTCCTCTCCTCCTATACCTACCTGCACCTTCTTCTGCCACCCATGCTATGGAACTGTGACATAGGATTAGACTTGAGCTGGAACAGTCACGTCTCTTCATAGAAATGTGCATCGCTGTGAGTTTGCCCACTAATAATAAAAGTTGCAACAATAGAAGTTTATAAAAAGCAAGCCCAGTGGTCTCAATTGGTCACTAGTTTTTTTTGCTATCCTATTTATATTTTGGCTAGTGAGGAAAAATAGCAAAAAGGATATATGGTATATATATATATGGCTTGTTTATTGCTTACTGTGAAACTAGGTCAGGTGGTTGTACAGAGGCGCATTTTAGTTAAGATAGATTTGTTATGTTGGTGTGACAACAGGATTTACCTCTAGAGTAAATACAGCCTGTCTGTCTATATATTTCCAATCATACAGTGGCTTTTCAATGCTTTTTATAGACTCCAAGGTCATGAGGATGGCTCATGCCAAAAATAAAGTAAAGAAAGAAAAAAAAACTTCTGAGGTTTCCAAGTGACAGCACCATTACCTGTGTTCACCACGCCAACCCTCATCTTCAAGAGATTCATGGTACTGTGACATGAGATTAGGCCGGAGGTGGGAGGTTGATGTCTCTTCACGTTACGATTGCTGCGAGGTGACCCACTTTACACGGCCCGATGTATAGCGCTGCTGTCAGACGGAAACCTCACATCTTCAACAAGTCAGCTTTTTCTGGAAGTCAAGGAAAAACCTGTCTGATTTCCCCCCCCCATGTACAGCCTTGCATGTTTGATATGTCACAGTGAATATTCAGTGGTCTCACTCGGTCCCAGAGGCATGAGGCATTTTCAACACTGACTATCAATTACAAAAAAGCAAAGGTGAGTGGTGACATGGGGTGTACGAGGGGAGAAAGAAGCTGGCAGAAATTGACACAGCTTCTCATCAGTATCACGGGTATCCTCATTTTCTTCCACCTGTATCCCTCTCTCCTCCTAAACCTCCCCCCCCCCTCCACCTCCACCTCCACCTCCTCTCTCATCAAATCCCTCTCAGCGGTGTGAAGGATTCAGAGGGAGGATGATGTTCTTCACTTTTTCTCTCCTTTGGGGCAAAAGTGGACCGGAGAGGGTGGACAGGAGGAGGAGAGAGGAACAGATGGAGGAACAGGAAGAAAGTGATAACAGGAAGGACAGGATGAGAGAGGGAGAGAGGGAGAAGATGGCATGAAATAGAAAGAGGAGAGGGAGGATCAAGGGATGAGAGGGGACTGGAGGAATGGCTGAGGGACGAGGGAGGGGGTGGGTGGGGGGGGGGGAGGAAAAGACATGGTTGAGGAGGAGATAGGGAGGAGAGGGGAGGCTTGTAAAGCAGGGTGACCTACAGTCCAGAGCCCTGCAGGGAGAGCACGCTTTGTTACCGAGCCAAAAATAAAGATTAGAGGAAGCAGTCGGTTTAATGGACTGACATACTGTTCATCCCCTGCCTCTTGCCAGGCCATGCCCCTGTATGTGTGTGTGTGTGTGTGTGTGTGTGTGTGTGTGGCTGGCATGTAATTGTGTTCATGGGTGTGCGATTGGAGCGTGTGTGTGTGTGTGTGTCTGGTCTGCGTTGTGTTTGTGAGTATTGTTTGTGTGTGTGTGTTGATCTTCTGTGCATGTTTGTGTGTGTGTGGGCAGATACAGGCTGTCTACCCGAATGATGTCATCCTACCGTGTGGTAAAGAAAGGACAGAGCGGAAAAAACAGCAGGAAGGAGAGAGAGACAGGCAGCAAGAGAGGGTTCATGAGGTGAACATGCTAACAGTCAGTCCTAAAAGATGTATGAAGTTGGAAATCACAAACACTGGGAATATACAGTACTGTGCAAAAGTCTTAGGCACGTGTAAAACAAATCCGTACAGCGAAGATGCTGTGATGCCGCCCCATCAGATCTGGATTTTCCACCAAAATGAACTTTCATATATTGTGTATACTCTGCTTGCCCAAACTCGGCATCTATTGCAGCCCAACCGTCCTGGTAGGGGGATCCCTCTCTGAGTAGCCCCTCCCAAGGTTTCTCCCAATTTTCCAATAAGGTTTTTGTGGGAGTTTTTCCTTGTCCTCTGTGAGGGTCTAAGGCTGGAGGATGTCGTGTACTAATCATTTATTATTTTCACATGTTGGGCACTGTGAAGCCCTTAGAGACTGTAACGGTGATTAAGGGCTATACAAATAAATGTGATTTGATTTGATTTGATTTCAGAAATAATGAAATTAAAAGTTCCTAAATATCAAAATTTGACTATAAAGAGCAGTAATGTAAAGAAAAAACAAAGAAAAAAACAAAGAATAAATAAAAATCTAGGGCCAAATTCATATTAACAAATCTAGGGTGCCTAGGACTTTTGCATAGTACTGTATATTATTATATACTGTATATATATATATATATATATATGGGAATGTATAGAGATATTATTTGCAACCAGCAGTTCTTGCTTGAGGAGAAGCAGCATCACAGCACCTGACCAAACTGCCTTAAGGGCTTTGGTAAGGATAATCGGATACACAGGAGGGATGGATGAGTGGAGGGCTGGAGGGATGCAGGATACCCAGGACAGATTTCTCTGAAAATCCCATCTCTGGCATCCTGCCTACTGTATTATATCCTGCCTAAACAAACAAGAGAAGCTTAGCTGCTACAAAGCCATTTGGATATTGCGCCTGTTATGAGACACAAAAGCTAGCCAGAGTTTTTGCTTCAGCCTGAACGGGTTCAATTCACGTCTCCCGTTTCCAGCGCACCCCAACATTTATGAGGTACATTGTTTACACTTTGAAACCACAGGAAACAGCATAAGAAAATACACATTGATGCTAGCCGAGCCAGCCTAATCACTACCGAAGTGACGTGAAGCTTTGAAAGGGTAATCAAAAATACATCAAAGCCAAATAAGGTGAGAACAAGCGACTCGTGCGCTGCTCTCACCGGGAGCGTATGTCTCCCCAGCATGTGTGGGAGGCCTCTGCTGAGTGCGTACAGTACAGTGTGTATATATGGGAGCAGGTATGGACGAGAGAGAAGGAAGTCCGGCTGGGTTTAGATACAGTGTTTATATTGAACACCGTCATGAGAGTCATCGATAGAAGCATCCATAACTTTCTATGGAAGCTTTTTTTTTTAACATAATTGTTTTGCTTTTATTGGATCGTAGAGATAACACATTGGGTGAGAGAGGAGGGATGACATGCAACAAAAGGCTGGACTCGAACCCCATAGTATGTACCTTGAACCACTGAACCACCTGGACTCTCCCTGTATGGAAGCTTTGAGGAACATTTCACTGAGAGGCTAGATAACTAAGTGATTCATTACGAGTGAAATCATTATATAGCTTAATGTAGCATTTTCATTGATTTTTGATGGTGTGTATACAGGACCCTGTGCAGTCAAACACATGCCTGCACACACAGCCACGCACTGTAAATTGACACATACACACACACACACACACACACACACACACACGTATTTCTTCTCTTAACCAGAGATCAAAACAGCCTTGGTGTATATGTGCACCTTCCTCCAGTTCTCCCTCTCTCATTCATCCCTTCCTGTGCGTTCACACTGTGAGCAACACGATCAATGAATCACCGGAAGTCCATTCATTTCCTAGCGAGCTGAGCGAAACAGGGAAAACCCGGTTGATGTGTGGACAAGTCAACAAGTACGTTGGCTGAGAAAAGTTGCCGAGCTGAACTTTTCCCGGTTATCAGCCGTCAGCAGCCCTACCAGCAGTTCCCTACCAGTGTGATTTTTGTTCTATGAAAAATAGTGCAAACGTAATGTTATGACCACAGGAACCAAAAAATACATGAAACTCTGTTGCTGCATGAGACCAATACATAGATGCAATCAAAGTCTTTCACACTCTCATAGCAGAGCAACCCAAGTCACTTGAACGCTCTGTTCATCTTTAAACATGAGAGTGGCTGAGGTAGTGAGGGTAAAGGTCATAACTGTACCACTCTCCCTGGACTGTGTGTGTGTGTATGTGTGTGTGTGTGTGTGTGTGTGTGTGTGTGTGTGTGTGTGTGTGTGAGAGTGTGTGTGAGAGTGTGTGTGAGTGGGGCCAAAGAGATGAGGAACATCATCTCACATCTCAGAGGACTGCTCAATGTGTGTTTGTGTGAGTATGTGTGTTTATTTCCGTATAGGAGTTATTTTATCTGTGTGTGTGTGTGTGTGTGTGTGTGTGTGTGTGTGTGTGTGTGTGTGTGCAAAACACATACTTACTCTCTAGTGCAAGATGTGTCATTAAACTATCTCTCAGTAGCTTTCATGTTTATTGTCTTCCTCTTTACTATCTCTTTTTTTTTACTGCAGAGGAGAAAGCACAGTTCAAGTTTCATCACACACATTTATGTGGGCATGGGTGGACACACTCAGACACAGGTGGGTGGACACATGCACACACACACACACACACACACACACACACACACACACACACACACACACAAATCTGCACAGAAACAAAATACACACACATAACGATACACACAAATCTGTGGTAGGAAATAAGACATTTTTAGGGGGCAATAAATAAATAAATCTTTGACATTCACTCAAAGAACAAATGATTCAATGACACAAACACACATTCACACTGTGCCTTTGAGCTCATTATGAGCAATTACAGAGACTGTCCTCTTTGGAGCCTGACACAAACTGTCATCACACACACACACACACACACACACACACACACACCTGCCTGCTGTGCCGATTGTCTATGCTTGTTCATTGCTGATGTACGGTGACAACACTTGGTGGATGTACATGTAAGCCAACTGGTCTTAAGTGTTTTCAGTCCAGTTTCCTTAAAACAGACTGGTGATCTATCTATCTATCTATCTATCTATCTATCTATCTATCTATCTATCTATCTATCTATCTATCTATCTATCTATCTATCTATCTATCTATCTATCTATCTATCTATCTATCTATCTATCTATCTATCTCTATCTATCTCTATCTATCTATCTCTATCTATCTATCTATCTATCTATCTATCTCTATCTATCTCTCTATCTATCTATCTATCTATCTATCTATCTATCTATCTATCTATCTATCTATCTATCTATCTATCTATCTATCTATCTATCTATCTATCTATCTATCTATCTATCCATCCATCCATCCATCCATCCATCCATCCATCCATCCATCCATCCATCCATCTATCTATCTATCTATCTATCTATCTATCTATCTATCTATCTATCTATCTATCTATCTATCTATCTATCTATCTATCTATCTATCTATCTATCTATCTATCTATCTATCTATCTATCTATCTATCTATCTATCCATCCATCCATCCATCCATCCATTATCTATCTAAAAATCTGAAAATGTCTTAGTGTTGTGCAGTGGAGAGATGAGATATATTTTTCATTCTTCTTCAGTCCTTTTGAGGTTTTGGGTGCAGATGAGAGGCGGCGGTCCCCCATGTTCCCTCTATTTGGGGGGGAGACGTGTTCAGAAACAGCCCCTTATTATGCAACATCTCATTTCCTCAGCATGTCCCTTGTTCAGTGTGTACATATTGCCCACTATGCATGTTTATCAACAATTATCAGTCCCAGTGACAAGTTCGGATTATTTGCAGAAGATGACAAATTGGAGCGGTGAGCCCTGAATGCTGTAAATGTCAGACCATTCATTTGCATGGGTTGACATTCAAATGAGACTTCCAGATGAGCGCGCTGTCGCCACGGGAACCGAATAAATTGAGATGTGTTGCTCAATAATAAAGAAATAGAGCTGTTTACATCTTTTATACCCTCACCGTTTTGTAAACAATGCTCTTGAGATATAGGTATCTGCAATAATATTCAGTAAACTGCAGCGGTATGTCATTGCGAGGTTGACTGTCACGCCAGGAACACGTATAGCGACTTTTCTTTGTTCTTCCAAAAGGTGGCTTCTTGAAAATGCTTTACATTTACAGTTTGTGCGAAAACGTCGACGGTGAGATGCTGATTAGGAGTTTTCCCACGCCTGCATCTGTGAGGGGAAAATGTGTGGTCCAACCTGTTAATGCAGAAAGGGCTCCCTGGCGCATACCCCCGTCATCTGGAACGCAGATTATCAGGGATATCAGCCAAGCAGCCCGGCCAGCTACCCATCTAGACAGCTGGTCAAATGATAATCAAGTCATCACGCACACACACACACACGCGCACACACACACACACACACACACACACACACACACACTACTACTACTTCTATACGTCTACACCTGTCAGAGAGGTTGACCTTAATATGTTTTTCCCAGAGAAGGATAAACAACCCGAAGAATGCATCAATGTCAGTAATGGGCGTGAATGTTTTATATGCATACGGCGTACATCCCAGAATAAACACCCTGTACATGTGGTACAGTATGATAACAGCACTTAGAGAGAAGCAGCTGCATTGATGGTTTTATCTTTGTGCAAAGTGACTGGAAAAGGCTTGAGGCGACTTGAAAAGTGTTTGGGGGCTCAGCAGCAGACGGGTCTATACCATGTAATTAGTGTAAGGAAAACACATTAGGTATGTAAACAGGATCCATATTTCACAACATTCCTCCCTGTGATAGCGGCGCTCTCTTCACTATAAATAACGCTGAATTAACACTGACGCCGTGAGATGCCTCGGAGTAAGAATTCCCCCCCCCCCCCCGAGGTTGTAATCTGACAGGTGAAACCACATAAAGTTGTATGGATGATGGAAGTATTTGCCGCCTCCTTTTTTTTGGGCAGAAAGTGCAGATGTGTTAAGGCCCGTCCTTTCTGGCTGTGTAGCGTTGTTTGTGAATGTTTTGCGAAAGCACAAAGGGGACATGACCGTGACTGTGATGTGATGTGATGTGAGTGTTTAAAATCTCTCCCGGTAGGTATTATCTTCACCCCCAGCACCCGACCCCTCACGCGGCGGTAGGGATATGTTCAGAGAGCTTTTCCAAGGAGCGTCAGTGCAGTTTTATGGCAGGCTGGTGGGGAAAGCTTCAAATCTGCTGCTGTTCATATGTTTAAACAGTATGCTGGCTATAGAAGGAGACAGAGAGAGAGAGAGAGAGAGAGAGAGAGAGAGAGAGAGCTTGCCCTCCCTCTCAGTTTTGCTTTCAGCTCACTTTAGTGATGCTTGACTGGCGGTGTATGTATTATGGAAATATTTGTTAAGTATACAATTAAATATGAAGCGAAGAGGAAAGAGTATGACTAATACAGTGGTCGTCTCTCGCTGCCTCTCCTCTTCCTTCCCATCTCTCTGTCAGCTCTCTGTACTCTCTTTGTCTCTCTCTGCCTCCCTCAGCTCTTTCATGCGGGGAGACTCCTGCCCTCAGCGGCGCACCGATGAGAAGACGTGTCGCAAAAAAAAAAAAAACTGCTTCCCACACACCCAAAGCATTTTCATCTCAAAGCAGGCTTCCCGCACGGAGAGAGGCAGACATCACGTCGACGGCTTTCTAACTCAATGTCAAGATGAAAAAGACAACAGGGCGGTGTGTGACTTCTCTCGTTCGGTGAGTTTACCTCTTTGTCTCTTTCTCTTTCCCCTTGGCTCTCAATGACTTTTCTACCATCACTCTTCCTCTTCTCATCCCTGGGGTTTCTTCCCTCCTCTCTCTCTCTCTCTCTCTCTCTCTTGCTTTCTCAGTAACAAGGATGCAGACTTGTATGTGGACATTAAGCGAGGCCATGTGCTCACATGTCAAGCCCTACATAGTTTCCCTGAGTACTATGTGGAACATAAAAGATGTATGGTCTCTGCTCGCCACCGCACAGATAACCAGTGCAGCAGAAAATATCCACCCCCCCCCACCCCCCACCCCCCTGTGGGCTTCATCAAAGACTTAGAGTGGACAGAATGGAAGCAAACAAACACACCAAGCAGCAAGTGTTGCGTCTCCAACTTCACTTGCTTCACACACCTGAGATGGCCGGCTCCAATGTCATTCCGTCGTCACTGGAAATGAGCAGCGTTTTGGTCCGTGAAACTCAAGAAAATTTGAATTCGCTGCCACGGCGACGGCATCGTTTTACCGAGCTGTTTTACACGACGCGACACTCCCGGCGTCCTCTGTCTCGTTTTTAATGCCCGCACATAAAACGATGGTGATTTTCACGACGCCATCAGAGGGTATATACGGAGGGAGATTACCATTAGACGCCGTAAAAGAGCACCTTCTATCTGCTCTAGTTCTGCAGGGGGGTTTATACGAGAAGGTAGGCTGTAGATAAGTAGGTAGTCATTTGAGGGAGACCCAGTAGATCTATCACTGGCAGCCCATGGGAGGAGAAGGGGGCTAATATAGTACAGGTGTGTGTCAGTGCAATCCAAAGGTTGCCCTCATATTTCTCTGTGCAGCTCGTCCCCC
The DNA here is from genome assembly GCA_034670385.1 of Hoplostethus mediterraneus. Taxonomy (NCBI): domain Eukaryota; kingdom Metazoa; phylum Chordata; class Actinopteri; order Trachichthyiformes; family Trachichthyidae; genus Hoplostethus; species Hoplostethus mediterraneus. Next base: position 2,423,593 of record JAXDDW010000008.1, read on the forward strand.
CTCTCTCTCTCTCTCTCCCTCCCCCACTTTCTCTCCCTGTTCTATCTGTCTTCTTTCTTTCTTGGTTTTTGCCCTTCTTCTCTTCCATCTCTCTGCTCTTCCGCTGTCCTCCCATAATATATTTCTCTTTGTGTTTCCACCCTGTGCCAAGTTGCTTTGTCTCCTATACTAATACGCCGCTCTGCTCTGCTCTGCTGCATTACTGCCTCTCCCTCCATGTCACCCTCCCTCCCTCCCTCCCTCCCTCCCTCCCTTCCACCCACCTCTCTCCATCTCTCTAACTCTCCCTTTCTTATTCAACCTCTCTCTCATTCAATCTCTCTCGTACACGCTGCTGGTGCCATAAGCTTTGCCGAACAAAGGAAGGATCCGTTCTCATTGGTACGAGGACGGTATTACACAGACACAGAGCTGCCGCCGGTGGAAAAATCAAAAATCAAATCTGATAGTCAAAGGATTTTGTTGTGAACAGCTGAAAAGTTTATTATCTGACAAATCTGCAAAACTGATTTTTCCATATTATTTCCCGTCTGCAGAGAAAGAGAAATCATATCCAGAATGCAGGTTTGTGAATATTATCGTGATGCCAGAGATCGACGATCAAATGAGACGCTAATGACGGATCGCTCGACTGATCAAGAGGTTGCACCCCTACATGTGGAGATGCAGACGGATACACACACACACACACACACACACACACACATGCATGCATACATACATACAGATGCATCATCACCAATAAAAGTTATTCACAACGCATGTCCTGCATGAAGACAAAGCAACATTTCAACACTGCATAAGGAATGGCATCTACAGAGAGGGAGAGATAACCAGAGAGAGTGACAACCGGATAAAAATGATTGAGCACAAATAAAGCAAATAACAAATACACCTCAAGAAGACGTCACCCGCATGAACTCATAAATTACTACACACACCCTGTTGAACACGTCGGCGAGGCACATTATTGCAATAAAAGACTTGTTATATTTTCTCAATCTCTGCTTGCTGTTTTTTTATTGTGCCATTTGCATTAGATATGGCACCTTGGGAAGCACTCAGATCACATTAGAACACACGTAAATGAAATCAGGGGCCGTGTATTGATGTTTCCCCCAAAGCAATTAATTCAGATTTATGACATTACTGAGAAAGCTGAGTTCAGATCTCATCAGGGGGAGTCATAAATAATGTTATCCCCCTTAAAAAGGAACGGGAGTTGCTCAATTTAATATGCTTTTTGATCACAAAATGAAGAGTTTTGTTCCAAAAGGAGAAACCCACCAGTCTTTGGCTGTCAAAATAATAATAATAATAATAACGTAAACAGACTGGAACATCAAAATGTTAGGGATGCTGAATGATGAACCTCATTTAGTGTTCTTGAGCTGTTTTTTACTATATTATATATTTTTACTGAATTTAATAAACGGATGTGGTGGTAAAAATTTTCAATTAGCAACCAAAATGTTTTTTCAAATGTGTGTGTTCTGCCATCGGTGCAGATGTCAACATGCCAAGCAGATCCGGCTACATCGTACATGCCCGTGGTGTTACAGACACAACACTCGTGTTCGTGCCCGCACACAATACTGCTGTGCATTTGCATTTTCACCCACACACACACAAGCATGCATACAACGCATAAGCATGTATATGCATAGGCAGATGCACACACACATATGAATGTACATGAGACACACACACACACACACACACACACACACACAAAGCTATTCCCTGTCAAATTATGGCTCAGAGATTCAAAGCCAGGTCTCTTTGATTGATCAGAGGCGATTGGTTAAGTGTGCTGATAGTGAGAGACCAGGATATCACATGCTCTTTATTCTACTCCTCAAATATAGAAGGTGGAAATGGAGTTGCAAGGAATGCGGTGAGAGGGAGACATCAAGGGAATTGGATATTTTTTCTCTTTTCCATCTGATAAGAAAGCAATGGAGAGAGGAAGTGAGACACGGTATACATCCCTAAGAGACTTTTTCCTTTTCTCTACAAGTGCTCTCCTCATCTTAGCTTCCCCGTCTCTTAGTTATCAGCCAACCCCCCTCTGATTCCAGCTAGTATATAGTACCATTCTGCTTGCTACAGTAGGGGGTGCTGTGTTGTGATCTTCATATCTAGTGTGTACCCTCTCGTCACTTCATTGAGGAGACACAAAACTTTGAGGTGAGGGTAACTCTTGTAATATTTTTGTATTTTTCGTAGGTCTGAATACATTTTCATCTCATTTTTTAAATTAAAGTATGTATGTTGCGTTTATCCATAAACATTTATTTCTGTTAAAAAGAGAAGAGGGATAGCATTGATTTCAGTTGAATTGTTGTGTTGCTAGGTCAAACCATGTTGTAGCGAGCTCAATATTGAAGTCATCAAGTCAGAGGGGGACAACCAAGCTTTTTATATGCTACCTTGATTGTAGCAGGGTATGGAATCATTAAATAAATCATTAAATAAAATGGGAAATATAATATATTTAATTGTTAATTTCCACATTCATTTAATTATTTCCACATTTATTTAATTATTTCCACATTTAATGATTTATTTAATGATTTATTTAATATTGTTACATTTAACCCTCCACAGCAGGGTTGGGTCAATTTGCTTTCAATTCAATTCAGTCAGAAAGTGAATTTTAAAGAAATGTGATTCACCCCATTTAAATTAGATGGTTTCCCACCTGTCGGAACGTTACAGAAATCATCTGTTCTACTTTAACAAACATCCAAACGTGTTTTAATGGGGTTTTTTTGGATTGCAATAATATACTGCTAAGAATTATTAGATGAGCATTATAGAGACGGGTAACACCACATGAGCGTTGATATGATCATGCTTCATGTACAGCAGGATTCTATGGTGACTTGCTGGTAAAATACCAAGTCAGTCTCACCTCACTAGACTAAATGGGACTGCAGTTGACTTGGTGTTCAGCTAACAAGTCACTCAAGAAAAGGAAATAAAACTCTTTTAACCGGACACTAAAAAAGATATAATTTATTAACCATGCAATTCTACAATATGCACAGCATGCACAAAATGAAATGTAGAAAGGAATCACAATATGCTTTAATAATGATTTTTAAAATGATTTTTATGCTTTAATAATGATTTGTGTGTTTTGTTTCAATCTTGGATCGATGTTATTTCAGGGTGCGTAACTGTTGAATCAATGTTAGTTGCGTAGATGCATTAGTATTGATTCTACGTTGATCGTGTCAGTTGGCTATCTGGGCTCCATTTAAAAGCCTTTGTACTCATGACACACAGAACCACACGGACCTCATATATAATGTATGATGACTAGATACGCCGCAGAACACAAAAGATTACTTTAAATCATCCCGATTCTGCATCAGATCCCGAACAGAGACACGCAGGTGCAGCTCTCTACATCTGCACCTGCATTCACTCACCCTCAACAGGCCAAAACACTGAATCAGCACTCTGTACTACCAAATCACCTTGGGGAATTAGTACCAAATCCCACTGCAGTAGTAGCACATCAGGTGCCTTACAGCAGAGAACAATCAATTAGCGTGCACTCCCTCTGTCTCTCTGTCTTCTCTCTCTCTCTCTCGCGCCGTCTGTCTCTCCCACCCTCCATCTTTCTTCTCCATCCCACCCTTCCTTTCTTTCTGTGCCTCATTCCAGCGAGGGACGACTTCAAAGTACAGTTGTCATTACAGCAGTAGTGTCTGCACTCGGGCATAAATATTCCATCAGCAATGTAAGCGAACGCCGTCCCGTCTGAATACAGTAAGCTGCTGCGACAGCTTCATGAAATATTTACTCATAGCCGACTGTGGGATGGTAGTGTGTGTGTGTGTGTGTGTGTGTGTGGATGAGTGTGAGAGAGAAAGCATAAACGACCAACATGCAATTGTGTGGTTTTGTGTGTCTGCGTGTGCTACAGTAGCTGATTGTGGGAGGGGAGGGGAGGGGAGGGGAGGGGTGGTCTCTTTGGCAGGTTCCACAGCTATGAAGCATTGCGCAACATGCAGGAAATGAGAATAAGTTGAGCGTGTTCGTATGTGTGTGTGTGTGTGTGTATCTCCGTGACACGGGCCCTTTTTCCTCAACGCGACATTTTCCTGTTGTTGTGTGTCAACGCGCGTGTCCATGTTTGCACATATGCCCCCGTGTGTTTGAGACAAAAAGAACAAAGGACGAGGAGGATGGAGAGAAAAAGGGTGACAGAGTCAGATGAACAGAAAGGAGGGAGGCGGGAAGGAGAGAGGAGGGGGCAGAGGAGGACAGAGCATATGAGGTGGTGCTATCCTTGACTGTATGTGACTCGTAATCACACGGCCGCCGACTGCCCGGTTGTGACATTGGAACACAGTCAGGGGGACAAAGCCAGCAAAGCAGTGTGCACGCGTGTGTGTCCACGTTCATTTTTTTTTTTGCTATGTTTCCTGTCTGTGTGTGTGTGTGTGTGTGTGTGTGTGTCAAGTTGTGATGAATGGGTTGGTACTGTAGGACATCTCAGGGCCAGTGAGTGTGATGATGGGAGAGCAGACAAGGCCAGTGTGGTTTAATGAAAACTGACTGGAAGGCCAGAGAATAACGTCAATGTATAAAGTACAGCTGCAGCTATTTCAAGCCACATTTTTTTTTAAACGGTATGAATCCATGACCAGGCAGCCAAATTTCCCATTCTGTTCTTTTTTACTGTAATATGCTGTTAGGCGTTTAGCGTCATTTCAAGCCTGGGATGTTCTACAAAGGTCGGTGCAGTGTATTTCAAGCCTAGATTGGTGTGCAAAATGCAATGCCTCGGTATTTAGTCTATTAGTTGATCTAAGTCTGAACACATGAGAATCAACCTGACCTACATGGCAATGTAAATCATGACTGTATCCAATAACGGGTGACCTTTTATGCTTCCGTTTACATCAACATGTAACACCCACGGTCTTGCTTGAAAGTTTGTGAAGGAATAACCAAATAAAATCCATATATAAATAAAGAACACGCACAAATAAATATGATATACTTTCACATCCCTGTGTGCAAAAGTATGAAAACTCCTTCAATTAATAACTTGTGGCACCTCCTTTAAAAGCAATGACTTGGATAGCCACTCTCTATCCACTGATCAGTCTCTGGCAATTTTCTCCCACTCCTCCTCGCAGAACTCGGCCAACTCAGTGAGGTTTGAGGGCGTCTCACATGAACAGCCGCTTCAGGTCCCGCCACAGCTTCTCAGTTGGTATCTCAATGACTTTATAACCTTCTCCAGACTGCGCTACTCGCTTCCTGAGGTCCTCCGAGGTCTCGTTAGATCGCAGCATAGTGTTTTTCTTTCACTTGCATGGGTAACACCAAAGTGAGTACAAGTGTCACACAAAGTGGAGGTTCACTTATTATCACACCTGCACTAATTCCCTTTAAACTATTTACTATTTTACTACATGCACAATTTCCTCTAAAAATATAAGAAAATGCTGAATATAGCTATTTTCTTTCAGTTAAGAAAAGGCTCATTTTGATAAAAAATTGTAAAAACTATACCTACGAACGCCTGTCCTCCAAAATCCACAGGCTTATATATCTTTTTTAATGCTAGCTGACAATTATTCCACATGTTGAAAAAGTTTCCTCCTCGATGCTGAGTTGACTCAACAGATATGCATTAGCATGATGGACTGTGCACACACACACACACACACACACACACACACACACACACACACACACACAAAATGCATCATCGTCAATTGCAAAAGCTGAATCAGTCCTGGAAAGTTTTTTTAGCGGTACAAGGTTCCTCAAGGACAGCGGTCGTGAAATGACACTCATATGTAAGGGTTGAAGAAGCGACCGTTTCATAACTGTAGGGTCTCATCCATTCTAACAGACAGAGTAATTCTATAGGGACTCATCTGAAAAGGTCTCACATTTTCAGTCTCGCCCAATTGCCTTTCAATGGCAGCAATTATTCCTGGTGTCCTTTTCTCATCAATGCACCACCATTCCTTGAGAGCACTCGGGAGGACAGAAGGAGAGAGAGAGAGAGAGAGAGAGAGAGAGAGAGAGAGAGAGAGAGATGCATGTTATTGAGGATGGCAACACACCTTATTGATTTCAAACAGGCACTTCGTGTCCTTGATAAGGGCCCTTTTTGCAGGGTAGGAGGGCACACTGCTCTCTATGAGCCTGGTGTGTGTGTGTGCATGTGTGTGTGTGTGTGTGTGTGCGTGCACGTGTGTGCATGTGTGTGTGTTGCATATGTATCACTCTCGGTGCGATTCCCACTCATCTCGACCAAGGGCACCGGAGGCATTCTACATGACAGGAGAGTCATTCAAACTCTCTATCCATCACGATGTCTCCAACACTCCTGCGTTGCTCACTCCATCTCTGTCGCTCTTCAACCAT